>JAHMTN010000610.1:0-29938 GCA_019915205.1 Eucalyptus rudis
TGCACGAGGGAATATTTAAGTGCTCAAAGTTAGGAAAGTAACACTTAAATGCCAAAATCGAAGTAAAATGGATCAGTTAAGTGTCAATGGCAAAAAAATCCGACTAAAACGCTAATGTGACGATTTTCCGACGAGCCAAGTGCAAAACAATGTCATTTTGCACTCTGACGTGATTAGATTAGTGCCAAAATGACATCATTTTGCTGCTAAAATGGGTAAATAATTAATATAAAAATTAACTAAATTAAATTTAAAACCAAATTAAGAAAAAATGGAATGAGTAAGATGAACAGCAGCTGGCGGCCAGGCTCGGCGACCTCGACCGACCCTCCCCCCACCTTCCCGGCAACGGCGGGGAGGCGGCGACGGCGAGTGCTGAGCCCTAAGCTATCAGCTGCTATTCATCTTCCTTCTTCTTTATATATATATTTGGATTTTAAATTTGATTTAATTAATTTTTATATAAAATTCTTTAAGTGCCAAAACTACATCGTTTTTGTGTTTCTTCGTTGAGTCAACTTTGCGATGTAAGCGAGCAAAATTAATAAAAAATTGCAATGTAAGATTTCTAGCGGGGTTCACCGGATGTGACACTCAAGTGTCCTATTTTTTTTAAAAAAATTGCGACGTAAGATTTCTAGCTTTTGATATTTAAATATCCAATTATGTCAAGTTTTGACACTTGGGGTGTTCTTTTACTTACATAAAAGTGTACAATTGATTTAATTTTTCCTAAAGCCTGGTATATGTAAAGTTGTAGAAACATTGAAGTCGTTGAGAAGAAAATCACAAAGGATGTCATAGTGCGTAGACTGGGCTTATAGTGTCTCCCAGCCTTAATGTTGCAAGTAGATGGCTTGATATTATTCGGATCTAGAGTTAAATTGAATTACCTCTGGCATCGACTAGGTTTGCCTGTTTCTGCTATGCAGGTTCTGTTGGGTACGGGTGGTATGATTTTTCTTGCTTGGCGTTTATTATATGGATAAATTTGGAAGGACTGGTCCTCAGATGCAGGTGAGGATTGTTGGATCGTGTGGCATCCACCTACATGAGTCTCTCCCTCTCTCTCTCTCTCTCTCTCCGAAAAATTATTGTCTGAGTCCCCTTTTCAGTCTTGTTTGAGTTGATAGGTACGGGTGCTCAAGAGGTTATGCAGCCTTCTCTTCAGTTTTCAGATTAAAACAGGTTATATAGTCTTCATTTTACTTCATTTGGCAGTCATGTTTAGTTAGATGTTGATGACTAGTTTTAGCTTAATAATAGCCTTTGCTATACACATTCTGAACTGCAAATGGCGGTGCAGGTCCTTTTTTGATTTATCAGGTGATTGAAGAAGCTACCTATTTTGATTGTGATCCATCTTCTTGACTTTACTTCTTTGGAGTGTTTTTCGATGGTCTGGTGTCCGTAGAGGCTGAAGGAGGAGAAACTGGCTAGCGAACACGAAGTCCAGAATGAACACCTTGTGGAGCCATCCTCTCCAAGTGATGCCTTCTATGGTCCAAGTGATGCCTTCTATGGCCGAGGAGAAGATAGATTCATCGCAAGGTTAGCGTTTGTTAAATTATGTCTCGAGTTTGAATATTTACAAAATAAAATTCACTCGATTCGTGAAGAATTACTAAAAGGGGAAAAAATTTCTTTTATTTACGCAAGTCATACGCCCAACAAAGAAAGAAGCCCTCACGCGGATTCGCTTTGCACGTGAAGATTGAAATTGGTGGGGCCCGAGGTCAAAAGTTTGACCTTGGGACACACGTACACAGAATATAAAAAGGGCAAGGTATCGTTCATCAATATAAAAAGAGGAGCCGCACGTCAGAGAAATTTTTTTTCGAAGCCGCTTGCAGAAGCCCTACGTAGAGGATACGTACGTGAAGAAAAACATAGACGTTGTTCTTGTTTGATGTACATAGAGCATTTCGTTCAAGCTTGAATGCGCGGTAATTTTGTACCGTAAATTTATACTCAAGTGAGTTTATTTATAAATACTTAGGGTTTAGAGTTAAATTTAGGTGTGAGAAACATTTGAGCGTTTGAGCGATTGTAAACTATAATACTCCGATTTTAGTGGATTATTTGCTAATGGCTCTCCCTATGGACGTAGGTATTGATACTCGGATCAAACCACGTAAATTTCTTATGTCCTTATTTTTCTTGTTTATTTCTCTGATGATTACGTGTTGACATAAATTCAAGATCCTATCATTTCTGCGTATTATATCCCAACAATTGGTATCAGAGCTTGGGATTGGATTTATTGATTGTGATTTAGAACTTTTGCTTGTCTAATTATTATCTGGAAATTTTGTTACTGCAATTATGTCTGAAAGGAAATCTGAGATTGAAAAGTTTGATGGGAGCAACAACTTTGTGTTATGGAGCATCAAGATGCGGGCATTATTGACAACACAAGATTTGGTCAAGGCGCTGGATGGTGAAGATGAGTTGCCGATTATAATAAAAGCCTCTGAGAGGGTAGAGCTAATGGAAAAAGTAAAGAATATAATCCTGTTAAATTTATCGGATGAGGTCTTAATAGAGGTTGCTGAGGAGAAGGATGCAGCAAAACTTCAAGCACTCTGTGCGAAGAAATGTTTGAACAATCGCTTGTACATGTTGAAGAAGATGTTTCAGTTTAGATATACTGAAGGTATGTCTATCAGAACACACCTAGATGAATTTAATAAACTCATGTTGGATTTGAAGAACGTTGGTAAGTTACTTGATGATGAAAAACATGGCATGATGTTGTTAGTCTCTTTACCAGAGTCATGGAAGCACTTTACTGATTCACTGTTGTAGGGGCGTACTACAATTACCTCAGAAAATGTAAAGTCCGCCTTATTTTCTAAGGAGTGGCAAAGAAAGTTGCAAGATGATGGTCTAGCGAAAGGAGCAGCGCAAGCACTGATAATTCGGGGTAAAGAACAACATCAAGAGCCTAGTAGTAGCAGAGGTAAAAGCGGATCAAAATCACGCCATAGAAAATCCAAATGACATGTGAAGTGCTTTGAGTGTCACGAGGAGGAGCACATCAAGAGAGACTGTCCACAGCGGAAGAATAAAGTTGATAAGCAGAATGCCACAAGCACTGTGGTAAACGTTGCCGATGGGAGCAATGGTAATGCAGAAGCTATCTTATGTGTGACTGATACTTTGTCAGGAGACAAATAGGTGCTAGATGCGAGGTGTTCTTATCACATAACGTCTCATAAGAATGGGTTTACTACTTACCAGGCTATAGATGGTGGTAGAGTATTTTTGGAAAATAATGCAGTCTGTAAGGCTGTGGGGATAAGGATAATTCGGATCCAGATGCACGATGGGATGGTGCGCACATTGACAAATGTGAGGCATGTACCGGAGCTCAAGAAAAACCTTATTTCTCTGGGGACACTCGATGATATCGGGTGTAGGTACACCTCTAAAAGTGGAGTACTGAAAGTCTCTTGAGGTGCCATGACAATGATGAAGTGGAAGAAAATGAATACTCTCTATCATCTACTAGGAGAGACCGTGATCGGAATCACTGCAGTTTCATCAGGTAAGTCAGACTCTAACTTGACTCAATTATGTCATATGCGTTTGGGACACATGAGCGAGGGTATGACGATGATGGGTGAAAGGGGGTTGTTGAATGGTCAAAAGACAGGGAAGCTAGACTTATGTGAGCACTGCATCTCTGGAAAGCAATACCGAGTTAAGCTTACAATAATTATTCACTCGACCAAACAACCAATTGAATATATTCATTCAAACGTTTGGGGCCCATCTTCAGTTCCTTCAAAATGAGGTGCCCGATATATGCTAACATTTATCGATGATTATTCAAAGAAGGTATTGGTATACTTTTTGAATGATAAATATAAAATGTTTGATCAGTTTAAGAAATTTAAGACATTGATTGAGAAGCAATTAGATAAACAAATCAAGTACCTGAGAACCGATAATGGCATGGAGTTCTATAGTAAAGATTTTACCGAGTTCTGCGAGAAAGAAGGTATTGTGAGATACCGCACAGTACATGGGATATCGTAGCAAAATGGCATGGTAGAATGAAAGAACAGAACTTTGCTTGAGCGAGCTCGATGTATGCTTTCGCATGCAGAACTTGGCAATGAATTTTGGGCTAAAGCAATGAACATGTCATGTTACCTAATTAATCGATCTCCATCATTTGCTATTAAGTGGAAGACTCTTGAGGAAATATGGTCGGGGAAACCTGTTGATTATTCCGAATTACGTATATTTGGATGTCCTGTGTATGTTCATTCGAGTGATAGTAAGCTTAAGCCGAAAGTGAAGAAGTGTATATTTCTAGATTATGCACATGGGGTGAAAGGCTACCGGCTGTGGTGCACCGATCCTATATCACCCGGTTTTCTAATCAGCAAAGATGTGATCTTCGATGAGACTACAATGCTTCAACGGAGAAGTTTTGAGACACAACTAGCAGAGAAGACAGATCATGGTGTTATTAGTAAAGTGGAGCTTCAAGTGGAGACTTTAGAGACCTCGAAGATAATAGAAGTTGAGACTGTAGATGAAGCCGCAATTCCTGAAGTCGGTGATAATGAACAACTAGCAAAGCCGCAGTAGACTATAGTCGCAAATAGACAAAGAAGGCAAATTAAACTACCGATACATTATGATTATACAGATATTGCTTATGCATTGACTTTAGGTGATGAGATGGAGACAAATGAGCCTTTGTCTTACTCTAAGGCGATGGCTAGTTCGGCGTTATCGCAATGGCTAGGGGTTATTGATATTGCTAGTACGAGTACCTAGAGGGGGGTGAATAGGTTTATAAAAATTTTCTTGAAGATTGCACAATACTTAGACAGATGAAGGATTTGTAATAATTAAAAAATCAATCGTAAGACTGAGTAAAGGAAAGAGAGAATTGGACACGCGGTTTATAGTGGTTCGGCTTGATGCAAGCCTACGTCCACTCTTCTGCACTGACAGCCGATTGGCTGGATTCCACTATGAACAAAGAGATGTTACAGTGTTGATCTTCCTTGATTTCTCGATGTAGATGATCTACTACACTCGCTCAAGGTATCACCAAGTATAAACACTCTCTGTGTATACAATTTCGCTCGAACTGTATCGACTAACAATCAAGGTTCTTCAGACTCTGGAATTTTTCTATCAATCACTCACTTAAAATAACTAGAACGTCTTCCTTTTATACTCCTTTATGCCATCATAGCCGTTGGCACTTACCAAAGGAATTCCTCCAATCTACCCGTTGGACGGAATCAATTAAGAAGATCATCCGAGCTATTTAAGGAATCTGATGATAGCCCATCAATCCTGTTCGCCCATACAATCAGGATCTTGGTTTCCAAGAATAGAACATTCCAAGAATGTTTCGTCGATCATTGGATCTTCAATTGATCTTAGATAAGAATCAAAGAATCCGAAATGATTATCCAACCAAGGGATCTTTTCCAGAGGATAGGATCGAATCCTCAACCATATACTTCGGCTTTGAATTTCCTTCGTCACTGGATTAGAAAGACTGTCGGTGAGAATAATCTTGAGTCTTGAGTCTTGAGATTATAAAGTCTTGAGACTTTAAACTGTCGATATCCAGACTAGACTGATAGAAATGTTTTGTCAGCTTCAAAATATTATGGAAAGATTTCTCCAACAATCTCCCCCTTTTTGATGGTGACAAAACTTTCTTGTAGATTTGAACAACTTTGACCTGTAAAAACATTTCTCAAGCAATATGGCTAACTCATAAAGATTAATAAAACAACCAGACTCTGCATCCACAGCAAATTGGTTAGTCTTTCATGAGTAATACCATATAACAATACTTGATATAAATGGAACCAGTCAAGCATCAAAATCCACAGCCAATTCAGTCAAATTTAAATTCACACCCAAGTTCAAGTTCTCAAGTCATACTAAAAAATAAACATAACCACAAAAGTCAAAGTTTTTTAAAAATTGTTGGTTCAAATTGGTTCTCCCCCTTTTTGTCATCATTAAAAAGAGTAAGAAAGGAGTCATGTCTGCTTGGGAATGCGCACGATCTGGATATCTCCCATTGACTGGACTACGCCTTCTAGCCTCTTCAAGTCCTCCCTTAGATGAGCTACCTCCTCTCCTTTGGCATTGGCTTGAAGTTGCAGAGCGAGGTCTTTCATCTTGTCCTCCAAGGTGACTGAAGATGCTTGTCCAGCATTCTTCATGGCTTGAATTTCACAGTCCAGAGCATATATCTGGCCACGCATTTCCAGAAGAATATCCATGATGCGATGAAAATCTGCAGAATTGTCCGTCTGTGTACTGGCATGAGCTTTCTCAGATGGAGTAAATGTATACGATGGCGCTTCTGTATAGTCTTGCAGATTTGGTGTCGACGTATCACCTTCTTCAGGCAATTGAGAAGCCTAAAATTCTTCTGGGTCTGCTGGAGATTGTCTTGGACCTTCACTATCGGCAGCATGAGGTGTGGACCTTTCTTGCTCGCCAACTCCCCCTGTCTCTAGGACATCCAAAGGGGAAGAGTGATGATCATGCTCTTGATTTCCCTTCTCTCCAAATTCAGCAACAGACTTTTCTTTCTCTTCTTCAGCTTCTTTCTCCTTCTCTCCAAATTCAGCAACAGACTTTTCTTTCTCTTCTTCAGCTTCTTTCTCCTTCTCTCTCTGCTCTTCTTCTTCTCTGCTCTTGGTTTGCTCTTCTTCTTCTCTCTGTTTCTTCTGAAGTTCCGTCGGCCGTCAGTAGAGTCAGAGCAAAAATTCTCAAGTTGAAACAAATTCAACTTTTCTCTTAAGTTTATGTTGATGGCGTCCAGGAAGTCAAAATCGACACTTCTAGGGTTTATCACCCCTCTTTTCAACAGCCTGAAATACACTTTTTCTTGATCCTTGGATTTGAACAAATCCATCCGATTTCCTTTCACCTTTGCTACCACTCCCATTTTCGGTTGAAATTCAAGGAACATTCTATCATCATCGTTCCCTTCAATTAAATTTTGTCCTGGCATACGAGGATCACTTGGAATGTTTGCACGTGCGTCCTCTGCTTTTCCTTTCGGGGCAATTCCCAAATCCTCCATTTTCCTCAGAAAAAGATACTCATTTCCATAATTTTTGTCCTTAAGGAAGTTATCTATATATTGCAATGGAGTACCGGTGCTTTTCAACGCACGATAAAGTTTATAGATAAAGGAGGGTTTTTGGACTCTTACTGGGTCGGCATCCTCGATTATCTCTTCTTCCAAAAGATTACTTGCATCTTGTGGGGCAGGAGGCGTTGAATGACGTTGATGAGAGCGAATCGGACTTTGTCGCTGACTTGTTAAGTCTTCTTCCTCGGTGAGATCGAAGTGAGTCGGTCCCTTCTCCATTCTTTGTGGTCCCCTGCTTGCGATTCTTGATGATTTCCTCGAAGAAGACATCTTTCTTTGTCGATTGGAAGATTCCTTCACTTGCTTTCCCAAGAAAAATGACCACTTTCTCGACGAAGAACAAGCAGTAGAAACGGTATCGGGAGGAGAGTGCCTTTTAGGGTTTTGAAGATTGGGAAAAGAAAAACTGTATATATATATAACTCAGTTTTGAAAAGGGAAGTTCAATCGGTGCAAGGAAAGTGTACGAACACTTCTTTTCAAAATCAATAACTGCCAAAATTATTTCTTTTTTAAAAAGACAAGTCTTCAAATTTCACACGGATTATAGAATAACCGAAAGATCGTACCTTTTCGAGTTTAGATAAAATAACTAAACGAAAATTCGTACCTTTACAACTTACAGTCTATAGCCATGAATGTCTGAGTTTGAGGATTTAAAGTCTGAAAGATTAGAATCTTAGAGTTGGTGAGTCTCTAGACTTTAACTTCTTCAAGCTTCAAAATGTTGAGTCTTGAACGGATAAAGTCGAATTGATTTTTCTCCAAAGGCTTTGTGAATATATCCGCTAGTTGACTCTTTGAATCAACAAATTGAATCGAGATTTCTCCATTTTGAATATGATCTCTAATGAAGTGATGTCGAATCTCAATATGCTTTGCTCTTGAATGAAGGATTGGATTTTTGGTGAGATTGATCGCACTGGTGTTGTCACATCTGATTTCTGTGCATGAGTCTTCAATCTCAAAGTCTTGTAGCTGTTGTTTTATCCATAGAATTTGCGAACAGCAGCTTCCAAGAGCTACATACTCTGCTTCTGTCGTTGAGAGAGTTACAGTGCTTTGCTTCCTCGAAAACCAAGACACTGTCCTGTTTCCAAGCAGTTGACAAGTTCCAGAAGTGCTTTTCCTATCGACTCTGCAACCGGCCAGATCTGCATCTGAGTATCCTAGAAGATTAAAGTCTCCCTTCTTGGGATACCAGAGACCGATGCTTGAAGATGAGGCAACGTATTTGATAATACGTTTTGCAGCACTGAGATGGGATTCTCTAGGATCTGATTGAAACCTAGCACAAATGCAAACACTCAACAAAATATCAGGTCTAGAAGCAGTAAGATAAAGAAGTGACCCGATCATGCTCCTGTACAACTTTTGATCTACTTTCTTCCCTTCTTCATCCTTGTCTATCTTCTGAGAACATGACATTGGTATGTCGGTCTTTTTGCACTTTTCCAATCCAAACCTTTTGACAAGATCATTCGCATATTTTTCTTGATAAATAAAAGCTCCTTCCTTCATTTGTTTCACTTGGAGTCCAAGAAAGAATGTTAACTCTCCCATCATACTCATTTCAAACTCATCCTGCATAGACTTAGAAAATTTCTTGCATAGACTTTCATTTGGTGATCCAAAAATAATATCGTCCACATATATTTGAACAAGTAAAAAGCTTTTGTTTTTCTTTTTGATAAACAAAGTAGTATCTACTTTACCTTTGACAAAACCATTCTGTAATAAAAACTTACTTAGTCTGTCGTACCAAGCTCGAGGTGCTTGCTTTAAACCATACAAGGCCTTTTTCAGTCTGAAGACTGAGTTTGGCTTCTTTGGGTCTTCAAACCCAGGTGGTTGTTCCACATAAACTTCCTCATGGATGAATCCATTTAGGAATGCACTTTTGACGTCCATTTGGAATAACCTGAAATTTTTATAACAAGCAAACGCAAGTAATAGACGAATAGCTTCTAACCTTGCTACTGGAGCGTAAGTCTCATCATAGTCTATTCCTTCTTCTTGCGTATATCCTTTGGCCACGAGTCTTGCTTTGTTTCGTACGACTTTTCCTTCTTCATTCATCTTGTTCCTGAATACCCATTTGGTTCCAATAACAGTTTTACCTTTTGGTTTAGATGTCAATTCCCAGACATCATTGATGTTGAACTGTCTGAGTTCTTCTTGCATAGCTTCGATCCAACTTTCATCAGATAAAGCTTCTTCTATGCTTTTTGGTTCAATTTCAGAAATGAGAGCCACAGCACTAGATTCTTCACGCCTTTTTGATCTGGTGCGGATTCCTTCATTGATTTCGCCAATAATGAGATCTTTGGGATGACTGGATTTATGCTTCCAGTTACTGGTTGATCTGCCTGGTTGATGATCTCTATCTTTATTTGAATCTTCATGAGTTTCTTGATGTTGGACTTCCAGAGACTGAGATGCTTCTTGAGTTGTAAGCGTTGGAAGGTCTGGAGTGGGTTCAGACTCTTCATACTGAGTCTGGCTGGATTCATCTTGCATTGAGTCTTGGAATTTGACATTCATTGATTTCTCCACCGACTGGCTTTTCTTGTTATAGACTCTGTAGGCTTTGCTTGATGTAGAATATCCAAGGAAGATGCCTTCATCTGATCTTTCTTCAAACTTACCAACTCGATCATTTGCATTTTTCAAAATAAAGCATTTGCAACCAAACACATGAAAGTATGAAACAATAGGCTTCTTACCTTTGAACAATTCATAGGGGGTTTTCTCTAAAATAGGTCTTAAAAAGACTCTATTTATAATATAGCATGCTGTTAAAACAGCTTCAGCCCAAAATCGTGAAGAAATTTTGCTTTCAATTATAAGAGTTCTAGCCATTTCTTGAAGAGATCTATTCTTTCTTTCCACAACTCCATTTTGCTCTGGAGTATATGGAGAGGAAAACATATGATTAAAACCAGATTTATCACAAAATTTCGTAAAATCTTGATTTTCAAATTCACTTCCATGATATGTTCTTATGCTTGAGATTGCACATCCTTTTTCATTTTGAACCTTTTTGGCAAATTTTTCAAAATAAGAAAAGGTTTCTGACTTACTTGCAAGGAAATATACCCAAGTAAAGCGGGAGTAATCATCCACAATTACTAGGCAATATTTCTTACCTCCAATGCTCTGGGTTCTGGTCGGTCTGAAGAGATCCATATGAAGCAACTGTAGTATATGATTAGTAGAGACATGATTTATTGGCTTAAATGAATTTCTTACCTGCTTTCCCAGAATGCATGGAGTGCATGAATCAGACTTTTGGTATGGCAATTTAGGTAGACCTCGAACAAGCTTCTTTGATGAGATTTTGGCTAATTGTTTCATGTTGACATGGCCAAGCTTTCTGTGCCATAAGACTGCTTCATCTTGAATTGAGATTAGGCACTGTGCTTCATTTGGTTTTACATCAAGGAGGTAGATATTTCCATGCCTTCGACCCATGAAAGACTGAGTTGAGTCTTTGCTAATTCCAGAACATATGCCTTCTTGAAAGGAGATCTTGAAACCAGTATCACACAATTGGCTAATGCTTAGAAGATTGTAGTTGAGTCCTTCCACTAGAGAGACATTGCTTATTGTGAGATTTCCAATTTTCACAGTTCCAAATCCCACAATGCTTCCTTTGCTGTTTCCTCCAAATGAAACTTTTCCACCATTCACTTGAACAAGCTTTATGAAGCAATTTGAGTCTCTTGTCATGTGTCTTGAACATCCGCTGTCAAGATACCACTTAACTTTCTTTTTGACAGAGACCTGCATTAAAAGAGAGTCTCAAGCTTTCTTTGGTACCCAAATTTTCTTGGGTCCTTTGGCGTTAGTAGAATGAGCATTACTAGGCCATACTTTTTTAACAGGCTTCCAAACCATAGGACACTCTTTTTCAAAATGATCCTGACTGTTACATTTTGAACATCTTAGAGCATTTCGACCTACAGACTTTACAAAGACTTTCTCGAAATGATTTTTGTAAGCCTCTTTTGACGGTCTTTTCTTAATTCTTTCTTTTACTTTTGGAAAATCAATCAAAGAAATTGTTTCTACTGTCATACCTAAACCAGACTTATTGAAGTAAGGTCTTTGGACTGAAAGAACTTTTTCAAGTTTTTCAGACCCTATTGAAAATTTCTTTGAAATATTTGATAAGTCAGTTTTTAAGAAAGCATTTTCTTTTGAAAGTTTATCTTCATTCTCCTTAAGAGTAGAAACATTCAAGTCTAAACTTTTCACTTTTTCTTCTAAAATATTTTCCTTTTGTTTTAAAACTGAGTTTTCCTTTTTAAGTTCGGAAATCTTTTTGAGAGAAGTCTTAAGACTAAAACATAGTTCATCAACGTATTTAGAGACTTTGACAGGGATTTTATAATCACTTACCTCAAATTCACTGTCTGAGTCTGATCCAGAGTCTGAGTCTGATTGTGCCATCAGACACAGATTGGCATATTCCTCATCACTATCTTCACACTCTGTATCGCTCCAAGTTTCGGCTTTGAGAGCTTTTCGAGACTTTTCAGCTTTTCCTCTCTTCTTCTTCAGAAGAGGACAATTTGGTCTGATGTGTCCCTTTTTCTTACATTCGAAGCAAACTACATCTTTGTTTGGTTCCTCATTATCAACAAACTTGGTTTGCTGTTTCTGGAAAACCTTCTTCCTTTTCTATTCAGCTTTCTGAACTTTCTAATCATTAGAGCAAGCTCTTCATCGTCCAGATCTTCTTCAGAGTCTGTATCATCAGAATCATCGTTAGATTTTAATGCAATGGATTTCTTACCTCTTGGATCTTCGTCTTCATTAATTCGTTCCACTTCGTAAGACTGAAGAGTTCCAATCAGCTCGTCTACAGATAATGGCACAATTCTTTGCGTCTCTCTTATTGAAGTCTTTATATGATTCTAATCCTTGGAGAGTCCACGCAGCAGTTTGTTCACCTTCATAGGATCAGAAATTTTCTGTCCTTGATTTTCAAGGCCATTGACAATATCTGTAAAACGGCTAAACATGTCAGTTATAGATTCTCCTGGTTTCATTTTGAAGGCTTCATATTGACCAAGGAGAATGTTAATTCTGGTCTCCTTCACTCGGTCTGTCCCTTCATAAGTGATATGTAATATGTCCCAGATTTCTTTTGCTGTGACACAAGAAGATATTCTGTTATATTCAGTTGGTGATAAAGCACAATATAAAGAGTAAATTGCTTTTGCATCGAGTGCTTGTCTCTTGTTTATCTCTTCTTGAGACATTCCGCTGATATCAACAGTTTCTTTCCCTCTTTCGGATACTGATGCAGCAGTAGGAATAATTCCTCTTTCCACCACATCCCATTCCAGAGGATCCTTTGACCGTAGAAAAGCTTTCATCTTGTTTTTCCAGATGTTGTAATCATTTCCATCAAAGTAGGGTGGTCTGGTATTGCTTTGCCCTTCCACCAGCCCTGGTGCTAGCATACTAGCCATGGATCTTTTACTCTGAAGTAAAACACTTCAAATAAAGTAAGAACACGAGCTCTGATACCAATTGATATTGCTAGTACGAGTACCTAGAGGGGGGGTGAATAGGTTTATAAAAATTTTCTTGAAGATTGCACAATACTTAGACAGATGAAGGATTTGTAATAATTAAAAAATCAATCGTAAGACTGAGTAAAGGAAAGAGAGAATTGAACACGCGGTTTATAGTGGTTCGGCTTGATGCAAGCCTACGTCCACTCTTCTGCACTGACAGCCGATTGGCTGGATTCCACTATGAACAAAGAGATGTTACAGTGTTGATCTTCCTTGATTTCTCGATGTAGATGATCTACTACACTCGCTCAAGGTATCACCAAGTATAAACACTCTCTGTGTATACAATTTCGCTCGAACTGTATCGACTAACAATCAAGGTTCTTCAGACTCTGGAATTTTTCTATCAATCACTCACTTAAAATAACTAGAACGTCTTCCTTTTATACTCCTTTATGCCATCATAGCCGTTGGCACTTACCAAAGGAATTCCTCCAATCTACCCGTTGGACGGAATCAATTAAGAAGATCATCCGAGCTATTTAAGGAATCTGATGATAGCCCATCAATCCTGTTCGCCCATACAATCAGGATCTTGGTTTCCAAGAATAGAACATTCCAAGAATGTTTCGTCGATCATTGGATCTTCAATTGATCTTAGATAAGAATCAAAGAATCCGAAATGATTATCCAACCAAGGGATCTTTTCCAGAGGATAGGATCGAATCCTCAACCATATACTTCGGCTTTGAATTTCCTTCGTCACTGGATTAGAAAGACTGTCGGTGAGAATAGTCTTGAGTCTTGAGTCTTGAGTCTTGAGTCTTGAGTCTTGAGATTATAAAGTCTTGAGACTTTAAACTGTCGATATCCAGACTAGACTGATAGAAATGTTTTGTCAGCTTCAAAATATTCTGGAAAGATTTCTCCAACAGTTATGAGTGAAGAGATTGAATCTCTCCATCGAAATTAGACATGGGAGCTTATCAAAATACCCAATAGCCAAAAGATTGTTGAAAATAAATAAGTCTTTAAATGGAAAGAGGGCATTCTCAGTATCGAGGCAACAAGGTATAAGGCGAGACTTGTGGCAAAGGGATATACACAGCGTGAAAGCATTGACTACAATGAGGTGTTCTCTTCTTGTGATAAAACATACTTTTGTTCGTGTTGTACTTGCCTTAGTTACTTTGCAGGATCTCGAGTTAGAGCAGCTAAATGTAAAAACTACGTTTCTTCACGGTGAGTTGGAGTAGCAGATTTACATGAGGTAACCAAAGGTATTTGCTATTCCAGGTAAGGAAGATCATATTTGCTTGTTAAACAAATCTTTGTATGGGCTAAAACAGTCTCCTAGACAGTGGTATAAACGTTCTGATGCTTTCATAGCTAGTTAAGACTACACAAAAAGTCAGATGGATAGCTGCGTTTACTATAGGAAATTGGAGAATGGTTTTTTGATTTATCTACTCTTATATGTTGATGATATGCTGATAGTAGCTAAGAATATGTCTGATATTGATGTACTGCGGTAAAATGCTGAATTTGAGATGAAAGATTTAGGTGCTGTAAAGAAAATTTTGGATATGGAGATTTTGTGTGACAGGATTGCGGGAGTTTTACGTCTATTTCAAAAGAAATATATTGAGAAGATCGTGACACATTTTAATATGCAGTCGGCAAAATTTGTAAGTACACCTTTAATAAAGCACTTTAAACTTTCAAATAAATTATCACCGCAAACTGATAAGGAAGGGGAGTATATGTCCTGTGTTCCTTAATCTAATGACGTGGGTAGTATTATGTATGCTATGGTGTGCACTTGGCCTGATATTTCACAAGCTATGAGTGAGATAAAGCTCATTGGGAAGCTATAAAGTGGATCCTCAGATATTTGAAAGGGACAACAGACGTGAATATAGTATATCGGAAAGACAACAATGGCAATGAGACCACTGATTTTGTGGATTCGAATCACGCCGGTAACTTGAATGATTGCAAATCTTTAGCAGCATACGTATTTACGCTAGCGGTTAGTGCAGTTAGTTGGAAAGCATCCTTACAGGATCACATTGCATTATCTGCGACTAAAGCAAAGTACATGGCACTAACCTTTGTAGCGAATAAGGCGATATGGTTACAAGGTTTGCTCTCGGACTTTGAGTTAGAACAGAAAAGTGTTGATATACACTGTGATAACCAAGGTGCCATATATTTGGCGTATAATCCAGTTTATCACGAGCGAACAAAGCATATCAATATCATGTACCACTTCATCCGAGATGTTTTAGCTAAAGGCTAATGTTACTGTCAAAGAGATTCCTACGGCAAATAACCCAGCAGACATGATGACTAAGTCTATTCCTTTGGGGAAGCTTAAGCTTTGCTTAAGCTCCATTGGCATCTGTGGAGAGTGAGTGCCCATCAGAGCGTTGGGATAGCAGCATGGATGATAAGCACTATAACTTGACTTCAAACATCGAGCCAAGGTAGAGAATTGTTAAATTATGTCTCAAGTTTGAGTGTTTACAAAATGAAATTTGCTGGACTCGTGTGATGAATTACTAAAAGGAGAAATAAAAGAAAAAGGAAAGATTTTATTTTATTTATGCTCGTCATATGCCCATTGAAGAAAGAAGCCCTCACGCGGATTCGATTTGCACGTGAAGATTGAAATTGGTGGGGCCCAAGGTCAAAAGTTTGACCTTGGGCACACACGTACATAGAATATAAAAAGGGCAAGGTTTCGTTCATCAATATAAAAAGAGGAGCCGCACGTAAGAGAAGTGTTTTTTCGAACGTCCGCGCCACTTGTAGAAGCCCTACGAAGAGGATACGTACGTGAAGAAAAATATAGACGCTGTTCTTGTTTGACATACGTAAAGCGTTTCGTTCGAGCTTGAATGCACGGTAATTTTGTGCCGTGAGTTTATACCAAGTGAGTTATTTATTTATAAATACTTAGTATTTTGAGTTAAATTTAGGTCTAGAAAACACTTGAACGTTTGAGTGATTGTAAACTCTGATATTCCGATTTTAGTAAATTATTTGCTACTAGCTCTCCCTATGGACGTAGATACTAATATTCGGATCGAACCACGTAAATTTCTGATGTCCTTATTTTTCTCGTTTATTTTTTTGATGATTTCGCGTTAACATAAATTGCAAGATCCTATCGTTTCTGCGTATTATATCCCAACAGCGTTTCTATCCACGATAGGTGATAGATAACTTACTTGGAGACTTCAAGGAGAGGAGAAGGCGAAGGCCATAAAGTAGAGGAATTGGAAGAAGAAGAAATAGTTCGTCGCTACTGAGTTTGTGCTGGGAAGACTCTCCAAGAGGTTACAAGTAGCTCGGTCCATGGGTGAGCTCCACGTGGGTTATGGTCTCTTGACCTGCTGCGGTCAAGCCCAATCAAGAGGTGCCATGGCCTGGTGGGGGGGGGGGGGGGGGGGGGGGGGGGGGCACATCAGATCGCTTCAAACTTTCCTTAATTGTGTGAGCAGTTCTATGACGAAATAAGACTTGAATGAGCTTTTTATCCCTGGTTAAATTCGATGGATCAACACGCTTGGATCATGATGATTAAAGACAATGGAAAAGCCGAGAATGATCAGAGCTATCTAAAGATCACAAAGTTGAATCTTGAATGCCCAAACATCCCAATTCTTTATTTTTTTTGCAAACATATGCCTCGAAACAACCATAACAGATTGTTAAGAAGCTGGAAATTAAGATTATTAAACTTAGGATACATTAGGACTTACTAGGAAAAATTCAAACTTACCAATGATGAAATGCTCCTATTATGTTTTTCGTTTTAATCATGTGATCGCAGAATGGACTAAAAAATAGCCCATTAACCTTGAAATGAGGAAGACATGGAAGGTGGAGTCATTAACTCCGAAGAATGTAACCTGTTGGAACCAAAATGCAAATCGGATTTGGATCCACGGCATGGTAAAATGAAGGATATGGAAAGGAAGAAAGAAGGGAGACTAAAGATTGAAACCATGGCGTGCAATGAAACTCTTGAGCAGAGAGATGATTGAGAAATGGAAGAGAGGAAGAGAGGAGGAAAGAAGCAGTCAACTTGAGTCAAAACATGAAAGCAAAATAGGAAAATTGCACAGGAAATCCAGTCAATAATGTGAATGGGATGCAGTGACGTCCTTTCGATGAATAGCATGTGAATTGCCTAAATCATTCAAAGCATGATTAGCATGATTACAGGGTGTCTTTCCCCCATCGTTATCCCATTAAATAATTATCTACTCCGTATAACTTCTTTCCACTCTATCAAAAAGCAAGAACAGACTCGCAACTCTTTCTTTAATTTTTTTTTTAAACTTTTTTTTGGGAGTGATTTGGGATGGAAGAAGAGACTTGCAACTCGTCAAACAACAAATGAAGTCCGCGTCGTTGCCCAAATGCAACAAAAGTAAGAAAGAAAAGAAGAAAAGCCGAAAGCAACCGGTCCGACCGGTGGTGTTTATCCTAATATTCCCTTTGCACACCTGCATATGCGTGATGCAATGATGCATCTGCCTATCTTTCTTCTTCTTTTCTCTTGTACTCGAAATTGGTACAATACGAGGACGGAAGACAAGAAGGGGGAAATACTGAGTACAATATCTTACACGAAAAATGCAATCACGCTCAAAATGGAGGATTAGTTCAATCTTGAAGTTTTTTTAATTGGAAAGAGTATCGGAGATTTTTTTCAGTTATACCTTATTTGATTCAACATACGCTTCTTAAACAGTTTTTTAACAGAAAGAATAGCAAATTTACGATGGAAGGATTTCGTTATATTTTTCTCTTTATACAAGATTTAGAAATTGATCGTACCAAACAGAAAGTTTATTGATCAATTGCTTTTTTTGCATAATACTTGGAAAAATCCAGTAGGTTTTCCCTTCGAAATAACTTATTAATCCAAGCCGAAGCATTGAAGTGTCTTAAAAAAGTATAAAGACCTGAGATAAATAATATTTACTTAAAAAGTCTCTCGAAAACACTCATTAAGCGACTAAATAAGAAAATATTGCAACTCCTAATACATTGATTGTCATTGTAATATACCCAACTATACATTAATGGTCAAAATCCCCCTAATAAAAATATTTAACAGGTGTTCAGGATATTCATTAAAATGGCCATAAATCGAAATAAAGTTTGCTTTATATCAAATACAAGTTAACGTTCAAATATGTGTCCTCGCCTTCGCCATTCATGAATATAGCACCCATACAATACACATTACAATCAGTGGAGGAGCCACCCGGCGATCGCCTCTCCCTACTTAGCATTTAATTTTAATGCATTTTTTTAGATTGATTAATCGAATTCTCTAATTTATTAACATCAATTATTATTTTGTCAATAATTGTGTAAGTTATTCTTATGAAAGTAGCGAAGATCCATATGAATTTTTTTTCCCAATAAAGAGGGTGAACTATGTTACATAACCTCCTAAATTAATCCAATCTTAACACCCTATTTTTGTAATTAGGTACCACATTCCATCTCATAAGAAACAACCACGTGACTTTAAAAAAACAAAAAATCAAACTGTTACTTTCTTCTCCAAATGCTCCTAACACTTTGCTATGCTCAATCACCAGGAAACCCTAAATTCACTTCCCACTCTAGCTCAGCGCCTTAATGCCGTTTTGCTCGGCGGCACCACAGTTACAAAGCTGCTCCAACATCGATGCGGGCGGGCACTTCCGACTTCACGATCGTTGCTCCGGGCCGAGCACGACTCATTGCACGCATTTCACGGGTGGAGATCAGAAGATGAAAAAGTTATCGTGATTCATGAGGCTATGGGGACAAGATAAGGTGGGGAGAGAGATACCGAGACAGAGACAGAAAGCAGAGGTAAAATGGAAGTTCTTTTCCCTCTTTTGACAGAGCTCGGATTAAAGAATTAAAAAGGAAAGAACGGTGGTTCCGGTGCTCCCCACGATGGGGAGAAAGTGGACCGCCCTCCGGACTCCCGAGGAAGACGTAACAAATGAAGTCGAGCATTTTCAATCAATCCCACATGCACTATTAGCTTTTGACAAAGCAACAAATAAAGTCGAGAACAGAGAAGATTCGATTGATTTGTGATCTACATCCACGATGGACTCAGGGCCCTCTCCGCGATGATTGACCTAAAACCAGAACAAGTGGAGGTGACTCGCCATGACCGATGCCAATTGACGACTCATTATTTGACTGGGTTTGGATAAATCTTTTGCCATCAAGCGGGTTTGGACCAAATTCAAAAACTTTTTTATCTGGGCCTGTAACTTTCATGCAGGATCTGTATTTCTTTAGGGTTCTTGATGTGATGAACGAGACTGGCTCTTCTGAATCCAGGCCCAATCCAGCCCCAAAGTCCCATCATCAAGACTTGGAGCATTTCAATGCAAAGCCTAAGCCCAAGTTTCTCTATTTGGTTTAGCATTTGAAATGGACATTAGGGTTCTGAAGTCTCTTAAGCATATGCAAAGGACTTTAGGTGACTAGAGAATTAGAAATACGCTAGTTCGTTGGTTTAATGAAAATATGTTAGCTTCCCACCCCACTCTCATTTATTAGACGTAATTTCATTTTTGCCCTTTCATGAACTAAAAACCCTAAGGACGCTACTCTCTCTTCACTCGCCTCTCTCGTGCCTCATGACTCCCCCTCTTTTGTGCCTCAAGCCGCATTCCCTCATGCTCACCACCTTTGAGCTCTCTTTCTCACACCATGTTCCACCACACCTACCACCCTCGAGCTCTCTTCTTCATGTGTCATTTTCTCACACCCGCCCTCACTCTTGCCTCTCTTCCCAAGTAAGAATTCTCTGTTCGTAATGGGTATAAAATTTATTTATTTATTTGTAGAAATTTGTGTTAGTAATTGCAAATCTTGCTTTTTTTTCTTAGCTACAGTGGCAATCTTCGTCTGCGATTCGCAATGTCTCCTTGGTTTTGTGATTATGTTATTATTTGTTCATGTTAGCAACCATGGTTCAATTCTTGATGGGTTGTGACACTACTTGCTAGAACCAAAGCTTTGTAATCGCGTTCCAAGGTTCCGAGATTGAGGATTTCATGCCTTGTTTTGTATAGCTAAAATATGTTTTGCTCCCAAGGCTTGCTTTTCATTTACGTTAATCTTTTCAAAGTTATATTTTGTTACTCTAATACCTACAATCCTAAATCTAAACTCATTCAAAGCAGGGAATCGTCTTGAAGCATGCAATGCACTATCACCTCAAAATGATGAAAGGATGGTTGTCTAGAGAAAATATTGAACTCAAATTGGTGGACCCAAATGCAAGGAAGAAATTTTCTTCGGATGACTTTCCTATTTATTTAAATATATTATACCGAATTCTTCCTTAAGGAACTGTCTCTAAAAATAACTATGTTAATACTATTAAAATTCCAAATTGATGCTCTCATGACACATTTATCCCAAATTAGCTTTTGTCTCACAAAAATTCTAAATTAGCATTCTATGACACATTTACCCTAAATTAATTTTTCGTGTCACAAAAGATACCAAATCTATACCTCTTATGCAAATCTACCATCTATTAGTTAGTTTAAATAAATGCGCCATGGAGTACGAAATTTATAATTTTTAATGGAATTATCCCAAAACTCTAGATTGGAATGGATTGATCACTCTCCTTTCAACGACTTCTTTTTGGCACCCTCTACTGATTTTTGCTTTCGACCAAAATTTGTACTTTGCCTCATTGAATAACACGAGTTTGTTCAACAAAAAAGGAAAAGAAATTAGTTTTAATGAGTTTTGATGTTGCAAATTAGCAATTATTGAAAATTCGTACATTTTTTTTCAACTCTTCCTATCGAGTATTTCCTTAAAAGATTTTTATTATTTTTCTCTCAAATTTACAATAGTGTCATTGATTACATATAAATTCTCCCTATGTCATATAATAACAAAAATTAACAATTTCCTAACTGTTATCAAGTCTTATATTTTACATTAACACATCATTTGAACTAAGAATTCTGCCTTTGTTTTATTCCAGAGAGGGAGATTTATTTGGAATATGATACAATTTTGCGAATAATTTATGCTGAAATATCTATACTAATTTCCCATAAATGGAAGAACGCACGCTACTAAAACGCACAAATTTGCTCGTAGATTTTATAGTGCGTTAGTCGAGTGTTCTTAGAGTGGTTAAATTGGACTCATAATCCATCGCACCGCACAGTATGAGCCAAACTGATGCACGTAACCTTATGCAAAGGGGAAGCCGGCCCAAAATAAGTTTTAAGGCTCATGAATATTTCATTTGTTTCTCGAAAAAAGAATAATTTGGGAATATCTTCCTAAATTTTTTTTTTTTAGAATGTAATAATATATTGAGCTTAACCAACAATACACACAAGATTTGGCTCCATAAAACTTGCACTTAAGAAGACAACAAGTCAACTTGAGCGGAAGGGAGCCGAATGCAAAAAGCCACTCACAAAAAGGCAGCGAACAAGGAAAAGGCAGGCAAAACCTGCACTACCAAACAACAACAAAGGAACAGAAAAAAAAAAATTGATCATTTCTATTCTTGAAATAAGTTGTCAATTAAAAGTATTTTTATCATGGACGACAATTTATATCTAAATATTTTCGTGGAAAATAAAAATGTTTTTCATTCATTCTTGTAAGTTAAATAAGCAATTATTATTAGAAAAACATTTTCCAAATTATTTAATTTTCATTAAATAAACGCATCCCAACTATAAACTCAAATCGGGATTAGCGTAATTGTAGTATGTCACCCCCCCGCCGGGTTAGGCTGTTATCCCGATAGACTGCCTATCTAATGAACATCGCC
Organism: Eucalyptus rudis; assembly: GCA_019915205.1. NCBI lineage: Eukaryota > Viridiplantae > Streptophyta > Magnoliopsida > Myrtales > Myrtaceae > Eucalyptus > Eucalyptus rudis. Next base: position 21,554 of record JAHMTN010000610.1, read on the forward strand.
TCTGTCTACCATATCAAACATTAGGCTCGCAACTCTCATTTTTATTTTCAACTTTTTTTGGTGATTTGGATTGGAAGAGACTTTGTACTCGTTAAACAAGGAACGAAGTATCTCTCTTTACATACGAAACCACTAAGAAAAAGAAAAAGAAGAAAGGCCAAAAACAGCCGGTACAACCGGCGGTGTTTATCCTAATGTCCCCCTTCCCGCAGCTACATTATATGCGCGAGTTATCCACCTTCCTTATTCTCTCCTCTTGCGACATTTATTAAAGAATACTCGAATTTGATACGGCATGAGGTACGGAATGCATTTGGAAAAAAAAATGCCGTGTCCGAAATGTTACACAAAAAAAATGCAATCGGACTCTAAACCTTTTGATAGTTTAGTTGAGTCTTGAATTTTCTACTGAAAAAAGGCATCGGGAGATTCTTTTGATTATTAATAATTTGATACGTCTTGAGTGCACTTAAGCAATTTTTTTATAATAACAAATGCAAATTTCCAGTGGAAGGATCATGTCGAACTTTTCCCTTTATAAAATATTTAGAAATTGATTGGATCAAATCGAAAAATTCACTGGTCGATTGCATTCTTTGCATAATATTTGGAAATTTCCACTAGATTTTTCCTTCCAAAGAACTTGTAATCTGCCGAAGCAGTGAAGGGTCTTTAAAAAGTATAAAGACCCAATATAAAAAAGATTTACTTAAAAAGTGTATAAAAATGCTTATTAAGCAACTAAATAAGAAAATATTGCGACTCCCAATACATTGATTGTTATCATAATATACCTGATAATACATCAAAGATCAAAGATTCCTTAATAAAAATATTTAACAAGTGCTTAAGATACTCATTAAGTTGGAAGGGGGTGGGGGTTCGAATCCCCACATTCTTAGGGGTTGGGATCGAGACGAATTAGTTTTAAGTGTGGGTTTCGACCCCCACGTCCTGCAATGAGGTAAAGCAAAAATTTGAGAGCGAGAGTTAGAATAGGAATAGAGTAAGAATGATAAATAAATAAAAAAAACTGTCCATAATCAAAATAAAGTTCGGTGATATCAAATACGAGTTAAAGTTAGAAAATACATTCTTACCTTTGCCATACATGAATCTAGCACGCATACAATGTGCATCACAATCGAGGGGGAAGGAGGAGTGGGGAGCCGGAGGGCTACCCGGCAATTGCCCCTCCCTGCCCGTTTCTTTAAAAAGAGAAAAGATCGACTTATCATTTTTATCCTACTCAAAAATTAACTTTATCTCTTTCTTCATTATGTTCCTTAGCATTTATTGCGTTCTCTAAGGTTAGTTAATCTCTAGTTCAAAAAAAAAAAGGTTAGTTAATCGATTTCTCTAATATAATAATGTCAAGTATTATTTAATTGATGGTTGTGTAAACCATCTATAACTCTCTCTTTTTTTGGGTCGGAAATAAGTTATTTATCATGAAAAAAGTGCAAATTGATACAATTTTTTTTCTCGATAAAGAGCGTGAGTTATGTTACATAATCTAATTTAATCTAATCTAAATTAATTTTTTTTCGCAGTTTATTCTAATCAAATTCACAATCATCAAAAAGCAAAAATGGGAACACTTGGATTAACACAATCAGTACTATTCTTTCTGATTTTCTTCATATAGCATTCTCTTTCCACTGTCTCTATGCAAAGTCGGGCGCCACAATGATCGAGAAATTACTCAAATAGAAAGCCAGTAGCTCGGGCTTCGGAGCCCACTACAGCCTCTGAATGACGTACCTAGGGTAGAGACGAGAGGCTGAAGATGAAGGTGTTAGACGCAAATTGTGTAACCCCAAGATCTCCATAACTAGAACAAAAACATGCATAATTGAGTAGAAATACTAACACACCTGTTTTGGGATCCATTGTTTTTTAAGCGGAAGCGGAAACACAATGTTCCCACACAAGTCCTTCTCCTCTATTGCCCTCCGTATCACTGGCTCAATGAGGCGGCCCTCCTCACGTGTAGCGTTAGGTAAACGCCCCTTTAAGTGAGGATACAGGTGAGAATCAGGGTTAGAGGAGAGACTTTAGCACTATTTATAGAGTTTCCAGCCAGTCCCCCTCATTACGGACCAGGCTCAACTCGGCCCACACTAGCCAGCCCATATTAAACTAATTAAGAAACCTTCTATCTTACCTTAGACCAAACCCCGTAAAACGGTAAAGGTTAAACGGTAAATTACAATATCAATTAATGTAGTCCACAATTAGAAAAACTCTTACATTCTCCCACTTGGACTATATTAATTGAAATCGTATTGTATGTGCGCACATTGGTCCAAAGATAATTCTTAATAGTCAATCATATCCCATAAAGTCTCAAACATCAAATCATGGCGGTAACTGCATGTATACACACAGAGCCTTTCATGATCACGAGTGTTCTCAACTTTATTGATATGGATTCAATATGGTAGTGTGGCAAATGGATAACATCTCTCATAGAGAGATCCCATTTGTCAGTCACCATTCTCTTGCCTTAGGCGACACAAAAAACTTGTGCCACTAGAGAATGATTTATGGTTCCAATGAACCCACATATGTCTTGTCCTTACGGTCAACATTTCTTTATGTATCACAAGACATATGCACAAGGCTAATAACCGAATGCCCAGATGCCCCTAGCCTTCACTCAAGGTTTAAGTAATACCTTGAGACTTTTAACAATATATATATATATATATATATATATATATATATATATATTCAACATAATAACAATCCATTCAAAAATATTTTATTGAATGCAAAAGTTGACATATATATATATATATATATCAAAGTGTTACTAAATTGCAACAAAACATATGTAAACTTTATTCAAAGAAAAATAAAAACACAGCTCCCACTAAATAACAGCATCCCAAGATGCTCCTAGGCCCATACTGATGACATGTCGATCAAAAACACACGGGCGTAGGCCTTTAATTAGTGGATCTGCAATCATATCATCTGTAGGAATATAATCTACTGCAACGCCACCATTCTGCACCGATTCCTTTATAGTCAAAAACTTGACCTCCATGTGTTTAGACCCCTTTAAACTTCTGTTGTTATTAATAAACAACATTGCAGAGTTATTATCACAATATAACTGTATGGGTCTATCCACAAAATCATAAACTGATAACTCTCTAATGAGGTTCCGAAGCCAAATAGCTTGAGTAGCAGCTAAAAAACATGCTACAAACTCCGCTTGCATGATTGAAGAAGATATGGATTTCTATTTCTCGCTCTTCCATGATACTGCACCTCCTGCCAACATAAATATGTATCCAATTGTTGATTTCTTATCATCTTGACAACCAGCAAAATCTGCATCTGAATACCCTACTAGTTGCAGGTCTGGAACATATCTATAAATCAGCATATAATCTTTTGTTCTCTTTAAGTACCTTAAAACCTTCTTGGCAGCAACCCAGTGATCACGTCCTGGATTAGACTGATATCTGCCTAGAAGCCCTGTTGCAAAAGCAATATCTGGCCTAGTGCAAACTTGAGCATACATAATGCTTCCAAGCACACTAGCATAAGGTACATCCTTCATTTAAGCTTTTTCAAAATCTGAATTAAGGTATTGTGAAAGACTCAATTTATCACCCTTAACAATAGGAGCAATTCCTGGTTTACAATCCTGCATATTGAATCTTTCTAAAATGCGATCAATATATGCCCTCTGAGATAAACCCAATGAACGGCGTGAGCGATCCCTATGGATCTCAATGCCAAGAACAAAAGACGCCTCACCAAGGTCTTTCATGTCAAAAATTTTCGATAACATCCGCTTTGTCTCATGCAGTAAACTAATGTTACTACTAGCAAGCAAGATATCATCTACATAAAGTATGAGAAAAATATATTTCCTCCCACTGACCTTGGTGTATATGCATTGATCTACTTTGTTCTCAATAAATCCAAATGAAGTAACAACACTATGAAACTTGAAATACCACTGTCTAGAAGCTTGCTTAAGGCCATAAATAGATTTTTTCAATCTACAAACAAGCTGACATGAGTCATCTGCTACAAAACCTTCAGGCTACACCATATAAACCTCCTCATCAAGGTCTCCATTTAGAAAAGCAGTCTTAACATCCATCTGGTGTAACTCCATATCGTAATAAGCTACCAATGCTAAGATCACTCTAAAGGAATCTTTAGAAGAAACTGGAAAAAAATGTTGCTTCATAATCTATTCCTTCTCTTTGAGTGAAACCCTTAGCTACCAGTCTGGCTTTAAACTTTTCAATCTTTCCTTTGGAATCCCTTTTAGTCTTGAATACCCATTTGCAGCCAATAGGTTTACAACCTTCAGGCAATTCAACAAGCTCCCAAACACCATTGTGTTTCATAGATTGCATCTCGTCTTTCATCGCATCTAACCACAAATCTGATTGAGGACATGAGATGGCTTTAGTATAAGTCACGGGATCAACAACACAGCCTATGCCATAATCATGCTCTCCCAGGTAGACTAGATAGTATGGTGGTATAGCTGAACGTCTTTCTCTAGTTGATCTTCTGAGTGGAGCTACTTCATCCTCATTTTGAATCTGAGGAACTTGTGGAATTTCTTCAGGAACAATCTCAACAACAGGATCATGAGCCACAACAAGCTTAGTTTGTGGCGCAAGAGGCTCCAAAATTGTCTGCATAGGATGAGATGGGGATCACTATCATCTTCGATAGCTTGTGAGCAGCTACCCTTTTCAGCTACATCAAATTCCAGAAATTTTGCAGTTTGAGATTCCACAATTCTTGTACCTCCATTAGGATTATAAAATCGATACCCCTTTGAATGGTCTAGGTAAGACACGAAGTAGCATCGAGTAGTTTTGGAATCCAGCTTACTCAATGTTGGATTATATAACTTCACTTCTGCTGGACATCCCCAAACTCTAAGATGATTTAAGCTAGGTTTACATCCAGTCCATAACTCAAAAGGGGTCAATGGAACTGCTTTAGTAGGAACACGATTTAGAATATAAAGAGTTGTTTTCAAAGCTTCTCCCCACAGAAAATTAGGTAAATTGGTCCTACTAATCATACTTCTCATCATGTTCATAAGAGTACGATTCCGCCTTTCAGCTACACCATTTTGTTCAGGACTTCCAGGCATAGTAAACTGACTTATTATCCCAGAATCCTCTAAGTATTTAGCAAACAGCCCTTTAAGTTGGCTAGCATCACCGTGCCTACCAAAATATTCACCACCACGATCAAATCTAACAATCTTAATAATTTTTCCCAACTGTTTCTCCACTTCAGTCTGAAAAATCTTGAATTTATCAACAGACTCGGACTTTTCTTTAATCAAGTACAAATATCCATATCGAGAAAAGTCGCCAATAAATGTGATGAAATAAAAATTTATGCACAAGGTAGGTGTGTAAGGTCCATTAATATCAGTGTGAATAACCTCCAACAGGTCTGAATTTCGTACAACAGATTTCTTCTTTATCTTAGTCATCTTACATCTGCAACAGTCTACGCAAGTTTCTTGATCACCTTTAAGAGTAGACAAGATATCAGCCTTTATAAGCCTTTCTACTCTTTCTTTAGAGATGTGACCAAGACATTTATGCCACAATGCATAAGACTGTTCCTTAGATAGAGGCCTTTTGGAAACAACATTTTCAGCGGAATAAGCAACGTATATGTCGTTGGGAGATGAACTCAATCGATATAATCCATTGGATAAATTGCAACACCCAATCTTATTTGAATCATAAAACATGGAAATAGTATTACTCTTTATTTCAAAAGAGTATCCACACATGTCCAAACAAGACACAGAAACTAAATTCCGCCTAAAAGAAAGTATGTAAAAAGTGTTTCTTAACACCATCCGAAAACCAGAATCTAAAATCAAAATAACATCTCCCACGAACTCAACGTCAACTCCAACGTTGTTTCCATCAGTGAACTTTGATTCATCCTGAGTTGGCGTCCTTCGGTTTATGAACCCTTGTATAATAAATGCAACATGATTAGTTGCACCACTATCTAGCCACCAAGAATTGGTTGGAACTTCAGATAGATTGGATTCATAAACAAATGCCAAAGAATCATTACCTTTAGGCTCTCTCTTATTTCTCTTAGACAACCAAGCCTTAAACTTGCTGCAACGTTTCTTCACGTGTCCTCTCTCCCTACAAAAGTAGCAAAGAACACCATCCTTCTTGGTGATTGCTTTCTTAGGACCCAGAGTGTTAGAATGACCTGCTCCTTCAGAATTTCCTTTGTTGTTGGAAGGACCAGCAACTTCTGAATTACTTTTATGGGTATAAGTTTTCACCTTCTTACCCTTGTCACTAGTAGAACTAGAAGCATAAAGAGCAATATGTCATTTATCTTTCTTTAATTTCTCTTTCTCTGCCACCAACCTTGCAATCAGGTCATTAACAGACCAGGTTTCATCTTGGGAACTATAATTGGTCTTAATAATCCCAAAATCAGGAGGAAGAGTATTTAGAGCTTGATGGACAATGCAAGCAGTAAGAATTTCAACATTGAGAACCTGAAGCTTTGTTTGCAAATCAACCATCCTCAGAACATAATCTCTAACTCCACCAGAACCATCATACTTCATAGTAAAAAGTGTTTGCATATGTGTCCCTATCTTAGCATTAGGCGACACACGGTTTCTAGCCATCAAAGCTTCCATCATTTGCCTAGCATTGCAGTCTGCAGGCAAACCACTTTTCAAGTGTTCCTGAATGGAACGCTTCATGGATAGCAAGCAAATTCTATTGCCCTTTTTCCCATGCAGCAAAATTTGCTTTTTGAGCCTCTGTACTCTCGGCAATCAAAACTGCCGGTCGATCAGTAGTAAGAGCCATATGAACATCTGCCATCTCCATAGCAAACAGAAAATCCTCTCTCCATCTCTTAAAATTCGAACCAGTAAGAACCTCAATGGTGACGGAGTTACCATTTACAGAAAAGGTGACTGAAAAACAAGTAGTATATATAATTAGCATCATGTGAGCATTGTGTAACTTGACGCACAAGTACACATCCAGAGAGTTACATGCAAAATCACATAATCACCTTTGGGCAGAATACATGACAAGCAATTGTACACTCTCCACATGATAAGGGTTACGAGAATATATTCCAATTTTCGTGAATTCATCACCTTTGGGTATATGAACCATTAGGATCGGTCACTCCTCCATCACACTATCATGTATCCCTTCATGAACTAATACATAATCACCTCCTTTGGGAGTATGACTATGCATTAGACCAGGAGACATCCCAATCAATATACGAGATTGAAATTTCTCAAACTCAACCAAGTGTGCCACTTTGGCGGTCACAACGCAATTGAATCCTTGAAACTCTCTCATCCCAGGGATATAATCTTTACATCTCACATATATCATATACATGTGATTTAACTTTAGTAATAGGGGCATCATATCACTCAAATCACATGCCATGCTAATTACATTGCCTTATTCATTAATAAAATATAACAAAGTTTAATTTTTATTAATGAATCACATTTTTATAATGTTTATGTGATAACATACCTGTATCTCGGCACCTGTATTTTCTAAATCACAGAAAAATACAAGAAAAATACGCCAAAAATACACTAAAAAGCACGTATTTAGGGCTTTGCATGTATTTTCACATCCATAAAATCATCAAATATATAAAATAAATATAGCATGACGTAGGGAATAATCATACGAGTCCATCGCCGCTGGCCACGCGCAAATCGGAGCCTCCACGCGCCCGCACGCGCCGCCTGAGTGCGCAGCGCGTGGAGCCCACACGCGGGCGTCAAATTCCGGTCAAAACCGGTCCGACCGGTTGACCGGTCCGGTCAACGACTGACCGGGTCGAGTCGGGTCGGGTCAAATCAGGTCCAATCGGATCGAATCTGAATCCGGGTCGCTAACGTCATTGTGACGTCAGCGCGTGCGGAATCTGAGTCCGAGTCGCTGACGTCATCGTGACGTCAGCGCCCGCGTGGGCCGCACGCGTGAGCAGCGCCCCGCGCGTGGACCCTCGTGGGCGCGCGTCTTCGACACCGGGCGACGCGTGGCCGTGCGTGGGGAAGCGTGGGGCCTCCCCCGGCGATGCGCCTCCCACAGTTTTGCTCGCCTCATCGAGCCCAATCCGAATTTGTGATTTAATTTTATTTTTATTGAACTAAAAGTCTCAAAAATCACAAATTATGGCAAGATACGTACTAATTATGGCTAATCCGTACAAATTAGGGCAAAATCAATTGTTTCGTGTTCTAGGGTTATGGAGGCTCTGATACCACATGTTAGACGCAAATTACGTAACCCAAAATTCCCATAACTAGAATAAAAACATGCATAATTGAGTAGA
>JAHMTN010000611.1:0-40923 GCA_019915205.1 Eucalyptus rudis
AGGTTGCCTTTCTTTTCCCCGAATTTCTTTAGGTAGAGCTAAGGTTAAGAGGGTATGATGCCAGCGTGAGACTAGAACAGGCAGATTCCCTCTTAATTTCACTAAACCTTCTCAGTTAGACATCGAGCCACACGCATCATGCGCATGTCTCAGTGGTTTGAGCCAACACCGGCGGCATGTGGAAATTGACTAATGGAGGGTGGATGCACATTTGCGAAAGAGATAGTATTGGCTTTAATACCATATTAGAAAGTATAACCCAAAAACTTAAACTAATAGATGAAGGGAGCCACATGAATATGAAAAGTGTATAAGACCCATTGTCAAGTGATGTGAGATAATACTTTAACAACATCCAAAGACGGAAGTAGAGATTAGACTTTGTGACCATGTTAGAACTATTAAGGGTTATAGTTTGGAGATTATTAGGACATGTGGTTGGAAATTTGAGAAGTAGGGTTTGCTTGATTTTTTTGGGCCGACATCTTATAGTGCAACGGGGTATTTTAAAAATTGAAAAGACGTAAAGTGATATTGGGATAAAAAGCAAGGAGAATTATTTTTATATACTTTCTTGCTTTTTTTTCGTATACCCATGGTTCGCTTTTATGACTCTTTTGCTCCAGTGAATTTCTTATCTCATTGTCAGGTGATGACTGCGGAGAAACTCATCTTAGATAAATAAACTTTGGATTATAAAACACCCAACTATCACACCAATTGTACAATTTGAAACCACTATGGGCATAATTACCATCTTGACTCGATGAGATCAAGCGAATGCTCCAACTCTAAGAAGTTCAAACACTCCAACGGAAGAGCTCTCCACTATTTTTTATCCCGCTGTTCACTATCAATGGAGAAGTTGCTCCACAAGGGGTCAGGACAGTTGCTCATGTGCCGTGACAATATAAATATACGAAGGAAGTGATCGTTCATGTTCTTTAAATTTTCAAATCCGCGAGTATGTTCAGCTCTGGAGCATCCTGTTCACCAATAGTAATCACAGAAAGAAAGAAAGAAAGAAAAGAAAGAAAGACCTGTGCTTTTGGTCCCCATTCCTGTTCTTCTCCCCACTCTTACCGGATCACAGGTGGGCGAAAGCAACGAAAAGAGAAAAGGAAACTTCCAAAAGAACTTGATGTTATGCGGAAGCTCTGATGCCACGGTGATGATGATCTTATAAAAGGTGACGACATGATCACATGAGATTTGAGAGACGCCATGTCCGTGCATGGACAACATAGGTTCCCTGCATGCGTAAGCGATTCACGTGGCACAAACGTGAAGAGGTCGGGTCGTGCATCAAGCTACCTGCCGAAGCAATGATTCGGGGCAAGAAAATGAAGAGAATTCTCTTTAAGCTGCTTTTCTCCTTCCCTTTGTTGGTATGTAATTATGGTGAGGGCGAAGCCGAAAAACCCTTTTCCTGGGAAATAGGATGAGCCCAGCCAGGCATGTAGCCAGAGGTAAAATCCAATGAGATTCATTCTGCTAGAGATTCTCTTCTTTTCAGCTCATTAAAGAGGAATCAATCCCCATCACGCTTGGTTGAATATGGGGTTTTGTGCCCTGTAAACATTTGTTATTTTCCAGAACTTTCCAAAATAATTTCTTTCATATGGTGTTTGAAATATCGTACTGTCTATAAACATAAACGCCCGAGTCGTCTGATCGATTCGACTAGCTCTTATGGCTAGTAGGACCATGTTTATTCCGAAAATTTCCTTAACGGTCACTCTTCCTAAAATTAAAGTTGATTTTCTTGAAAGTTGTCTTTTTTACCATCAATTACGCAAACGTCCGAGAAAAGAATGGGTCCTGCCTTGATAGAAGGGAACGAACGGATTGGCAGATGTGAAGTACTTTTTGCCATGCTATTTGGACAAGAATTTTGCCGAAGTTGTCGAAAACAGCTTGTATTTTCCTTTTTACCCCGAAACGAAAGACAAGATGACAAGTTTTTCTCTCTTTTAACAAGCTTAGGATTCTGCTGGAAAAAATTGACAGATTCATATGAAGGGTAGATTATATCAACTTTTGATGGGGAAAATAATTTGCGCAAGCATCATCAACTGCAAAACATGGGTACAAGAAGCTAAAAGGCAACATAAAATCCTAATATTATACCACTTAATATGCCAACGTTTAATTAGACCATGTATTATGCCCATACAGCATAATATATAAGCACCGATGTCCATGCATATATTCACATGTTACCTGGTGATAAAATTAATAGTGGTACACACAGAATTACATTATACAATTAATTTTTGTTCCACCCAAAAAATGTTGAAGAGAAACTTTCTCGCACAACTGAGAACTTCTAATCAAAAAAGTCTTGAAAGAAATTGAATGCGATGGACTGATATGCGCATGTTAGCTAGTGATAAAATTAATAGTAGTACTCACGGAATGACATTATATAATTAATTTTTGTTCCACCCAAAAAAATATGGAAAAGAAACTTTCTCGCATAACTGGGAATTTTTAACCGAGAGCGCCAAAAAACTCTTGAAAGAAATTGAATGTGATGGACTGACAATTCAACTAGTTTAGGGTGCGTTTGGATGGGCATTTAGAAAGCCCATCCAGCCCCCAAAGCCCCTTCAGCCAAAGAGAGGGTGTTTGGCAACCTCCTCAAGGAGCTTTCAAATGAAAGTAGAGTCCTTGGAAATGCTGAAAGCCCAAGGCTGGTAGGGACCAACCTACCAGCCTTGGGCTTTCAGCATTCTACCAAATGCTGAAAACATTTTTTCTTCCTAAATTACCCTCATTGATTTTTCATATTTCTGTTATTACCCTTTTATTTATTTATTTTTTAAATGTAAAAGGAGCAGCCCTTCGCTGGACCGGCGAAGGGTTTAGCTGAATTTTCAAAAAAAAATAAAAGAAAAGAAAAAATAATACCCATCAAAGCCCCTTGCCAAAGTTTTTTTTACCAAACACACATCCAACTCAAAGTCCATTTGCAAAATTTTTTTACCAAACACAACTGCATTTTCCCAAAATAGCTTTGGGCTTTCAGCATTTGCATTGGACTCAAAGCCATTGCAAATGCTAAACCAAACGCAGCCTTAATGGGATTTGGTGCCATTTCAAGTGAATTTCCATATTTGGAGCTAATGATTTCAACAAGGAATGGCTGGGAGGAGGGAACTAATTGAAGATGCTGTACTTGTTTACCTCTTCACTCATTACCATCTCTTCTATAGTTGCCAGTCTTTGCTCAAACTATTCGGACACTGTCGATTTCCTGTTTCATTTTACATGGAAACATGATTAGATAGGGACCGACAAGATTAGTTTCATCAGATTCCATTTCTAGCAGAAATTCCACTACCAGATCTTGTCTTTACTATTGACGCGCGAATCTATATAGGCTAAGAATCTTTCTGCTCCGCCCTTAAATAAACAAGAAAGGAAGACGTGGTTTTGGACAGTCAAAATTTTAAGGTTTTGTTAGTCATATCAAGTCGATTTTTCCTTCAAAGTTCACCACAAAAGCTGAAACACGAGGAACTCAAACCTAAAAATACAGATTTTTTCTCCCTTCTACTAACAACAAGGAGTTCAAAACTTCAAGCATCGGACTAACTTTCATTAACTATGGAATTTTAATCGTCCCATACAAGTACATCGATTTATTATTAGATTACATATGATTGGACTCATGAAATGAGTGGCCTCGTAAGAAGATGCAGAAATATGACAATTAGACTAATTTCTTGAGTAAGCTATTTATTCTTAACCTAGCTTGATAGACTCATTTTTGTTAAAATGACTTCAAGAAAGAAAGAACCTGAATATCAAGCCTCTCAATTGGTGTATGAACCCAAAAAATATTTTTATATATCGATTCTTCAATGATAAAAAGAGTGGATTAGTATACGCTTATTATCAAATACAATCAATTTTGTACTAGAAACTTTAAAAATCTTGCCTACAATGACATGTTTCTCCTTGTATCACTGTAAAGTAAGTGTTATAATTGTTTAACAAAATATTTTTTCTCATGTTAGCCTAGTTCAAAACCAGTTGCTACGTATCTTACCAAAAAAAAAAAAAAAAACCAGTTGCTACGTACCTACCACATACAGCGAGTCCCTATAGGCTCTATGGACAAATTAAGGGCTGACCTAGTCAAATCTGTCACGGCTTGTAAAAGTTATTCCGTCTGCCATGTCTGGTTTCTTGTGACCACCAAAAATCGGGGCAATATTCAGTGGCGTTGTAGAATGGCCAAAAGCAATTCCAAACAAGAGAAAGAGCAGTCAGATTTTACTTAGGAACCGTGCGGGGTGTTTAGCTTTAGGAATTAGGCTTTCTACAATTAACGGGTTCGCTTGAGAAAAAGAAAGACAAATCAAGAAGAGAGAAAAAAAAAAGGATGAAAAGCGCTCAAAAAGCCCATCTCAAGTAAGGACTTAGGAGTGACATATCATTTACTAGTTCAGTATCATTTAGATGATGCGCTATAACAATTAATACCATCCCATACGTTGACGAAACCATGTCGATCGGCTTGAAAAATGGCGACCAATTTACCTAAAAGTAGCGATCAATGTATTAAAACTATAAATTTTCTATTTTCTTTCTCTATGCCATAGTGATATGTGTCCACAACCATTAGTTAGATGTACATGGAACCATATATGGGTAAAAGGTATCTGAGCGTTGGTAAATTTATACATACCCAACTTTTTACATAGTTAAACATCCACACATGTACATACAACATAACCGGACATTGATAATCAATTTAGGTTGGTTTCATTTTCATAAACAATATGTGTGTGTACAAACGCCACACTCCATGCCACGAGACATGAAATGGGCGATTCCCTTATTTTTTTTATGCTTAGCAAATTTGGATCGCTCCACTATAAAGGAAGATAAGATCCTTTCCATTTATAACTACCACTTCCACATTCTCAAGCCCGCCATTGAATAATTTCATGCCCAGAAAGGAACTAATAAAGGATGCGCAATTTGACTATAGGACTTTGTAATGGGTATAATGGAGCAATTAAAGTACTCCCACTGCCATTTGGGCATATTTCTGTGATTTAATTATGCTTATAGTTTGTGTTACTGGAGCTGAGAAGTTTTCAAGGACATCTTCTCATGATCATTGTATTTTGAAGAATAAGTTTCACCTACATTGTTCCAACTTTAATTTCAATCACCTAGCACACACATTACTACAATAGTATCTATACTTATTTTGGACCACACACAACCTTCATTATATCGTAGGAAAGCGGCAACCTCATCCCAACTTCTTATTTCATCTTGACAAGGGTTGCCAACCCTCTTTTTGCAACCGTGAGAGGCAATCTCTGTTAGGGGTGATCGGATCCAGGGTGGGTAGGGTCTAGACCTGGACCCTGTACCCGGCCCTGTTATAATCAATTCCTCTTTTTTGGACCCTGTACCCGACCCTATTTGTATTGGACCCTATACCTGACCCACCCTGTTTTTCCAATCTAGTTCTTGGGTCAACCCTGTTTCCATTGGAACCTGTTTTGCAATCTACCGATATTCTATACAACTTCAAATTTTATATTAATATGCGAGAAAATAACGTAATTATTCTAATTTGTATCGAAACATTAAGCACTTGTAATAAATAAATACATGAACTTTTTGACTAAACGAAAATTAAGGATCCACAGGGTTCATTATAATAAATAAAATCATAAGGCAAAGAATTAGCAACAAACATGGGTCTAATATTAGTCTTATTCCCACAACTACTACATGAAGCTACTCATTTATGCAAGCACAACTCCTCCTAAAAAAGAAAAATTAGGTGAGACAATCCACGTGGTATACAAGAATTTGGTGGCGATGAACATCGTCCGTCCGTTGGACGGTACGAGGGGGAGCTAATGAGGGAGGGAAGCAAGTGAGGAAGAGGAACGACGAAGGAGGAGTGCCGTGCGTGTTTGAGAGAGCCAAGAGGAAGAATGCCATGTGATTGCAGGAGTAAGAATAGAAATAAGGGGAAAAAAAAGGGTTTTGAACCTATACTTACAAAACCGGTTCCCAAACCAGTTCCAAAACCGGTCCGGGAACCGGTTCTTGGGTGGGTAATCAATCAGAACCAGTTCCTGGACCAGTTTAAACCGGTTCCAGATTTTGGGAACCGGTTCCCGACCCTATTTTCTGGGTGGGCCAGTCCGGTTCTTAGGTATACCCGGTCCAGTTGCACACCCCTAAGATTCTCCGTGTTCACGAACACCTGTTTGTGTGTGTTTCTTTCGTCTTTAGGGTCTGTTTGTTTGAGCGAAAAAAATTTATGCGAATTAATTTTTTGAATTTTCACACATACGGTTTACTGAAAATGATTAGCTAATGGAAAATTATTAACAACTAAAGAAAAAATACTTGCTTAAAATTAGAAAAAAAAAAGAATTTCCTAACCTGAAAAAGGGAAAACATTTTCTGGAAAAGAATTTTTCAGGAAGTATTTTTATTATTCAATTTTTCTCAAAAAAATTGAATCTTTATTTAGCATGTTACTGGAGCACTATCTTTGTCCCTCGCAGACAATTCACAAGTCAATTAATGCTTTGAAAAAAAAATGCCTGGTAGATAGACGCATTAGTAAGAGCAATTTGTCAAAGATGATCAAAGCACATCAACTTTGAAAGGAATCGCAATGTGAAAAACAGGTGAAATCCAACTCCTTTACCACATATGTCCTATTATCTTCTTCAATGTAATTGACTTAATTCTTTTAAAATTAGAGTGTGTATCTTTTCACTGAAAATTTCATGATAAAGAAAAATATCTTTCATGAAAATTATTTTCGAAAATGGTTAGTTTTCATTTATTTGATGTTTGGGAAAAGTGATTTCCTTCTTATCATAAGAAAAAGTTATTTTTCCTCAATTTATTTTTCCTTGATCTAATTTTACAATTTTTTTATACATGAAAAATGTTTTCCGTAGATCAATTAATTTTCCATCACCAAATAACGAAAAGCCAAAAAAAATAATTTCTAAAAAAAATCCTTCCAATAAGGATCAAAATCAATTTTCCTTTCAAATAAGCGGATCCTTAATAAGGACTACATTACAATATCGTGCCACCTACAAATGAGACAAGAAGGAATTGACTCAGCCTTTGAGGGTTGTCATCTCCCATGAGCAACACATCTTTCCACTAATACCCAAACGTACTTTAATCATGATTATTAGTGAGTATGAGCTCTTGAACATATTCCTTATGTAGATTGACTTATCCGCTCTTGACACTTTTAAAGCCCCACTCCCGACTAATACAACTGAGCTTAGTTATGTCCAAATGAACAATGATGAGCACCTAACTGGAACTAATGCATATATAAAAATCTGGAAATCACACTTTCAACGTCCCTAATTTTTTGAAAGTGTCCGAATTAGGTTTGTGTACTTTTTTGTGTGTAGTAACTCTGATCCTCATTATACATTTTTCAACGAATAGTTCAAATGGACATTAGAGAGTCACTTTGACCTTTAAAAAAAAAAAAAAAAAAAAAGCGGTCATCTAGTGTTTGGACTAGTTTTCGTACATCTTGATGGGTTTGTCTCCCTAAAAATCTTAAGGGCACATTTTTTCATACCAGTACTGTGTTTCAGAATTTTACTCCTAAAATGCTTACAAATGGCCATTGAAATATGATAGTTACAACTACAACCCTCATTCTCTTTCAGTGAATAGACTTTTTTAGTTTATAAGCAATCATTTCTATCTCTACATCTTTCCGCCCTTATACTTTAGGGCTAAGATTCTTTTGTCCAAATTATTTTTCTTTTATCACAAAAATTACCCTCTGATATTCATATCAAAATTAGACCTAACAAAAACATCAGTAATTAACATGTAATGCTTCCATATATATGTCGTATCATCAAGATTTACATTAAATCACTCATTCATGTACTAGTTTAACCTATTTGAATAATTGGCAATGGTCTCACAAAATTGTACGTGTTACCAAAGCATGAGGTCCTTTCCATTGTAAATATCCACTTAGCATTATTAGGTCAAGTCTAGCCTACATTTGAGGGGGAGTATACTTTTACTAACATAATTTTTTAAAACAGTCGGCAATGACCTCACGAATTTCAGAAGATGTTAATGAGAAACTAAGAAGCACCTATATAAACATGTTACCAAAGTGACAATGAAAATGCTGATTCAAAAAGGAAAGTTCATATGTGATGGAACATATGATCACTTGGTTAAAAATGCTGATTCCAATATATAAAATTTAAAAAAAAAAAGGAATGAAGATTAGCTAATACGATCAAAGATCCGATTCTTTTCCTAAATAAATATCTAGAAGATCCATCATTTTCCAGACATCAAGACTCGCATCACTCTGATGTCTGTGACTCTACTGTTCTGCCTTTTCTATTTTTAACTGTCGGGAGGAATTTAGGGTTAATCTGTTTCTGTACTAAACCTTTTTGGACACATCCCATCGTGGTTCTGTTTGAACTAACGTTTTCCATTGTCGATGTCCGATTCAAACCTCAGGAAAAACCAGTAACTTCACCCCTCGAAGATTCAGACAAACTTTGGTCTCAGAAGTTTCCCGCCTCGTTACCCTGTTTCGTCCCATTAAGAAATGCAGCTCTACAGTAGATTTAACGCATCAAACGCCATTGTCTCCAGTCCCCACACTTCGATGCTTATTCTAATTGACGTCGTTTTCGTTTTAGTTCTTGTCGTTCTTGGATTTGAAACCACTAACTTGGTCAGATTTGAGTGTTTAGGGAAATGCCCTCAGACAATAAAGTGCCGTCTTCCGTTCTTGGCTTTAGTGGGAACGTGTTTGATCTGTTACTCTGTAGTTTCCATATCCATCATGATAGGGTTCCTTGAAAAGTCCAGCCACAACATAAACTATGGTAGAGTAAAGGGTGATCATGCTGCAGTTCGATATTGGCTTGAAAAATTAATTTACAAAAGCAACGGTGTGAGAAGATACCGTCATCTCCGACTATATGCCTAATAAGAGTCGGACACGTATGTGACTTCATATATCAATCCTTGAATACCTAGCAGTACTCGGCAAAATATATAAAGACCGACTTGTCCTTGAGAAGAAGTCACAATACAAAGTTTGTTACCCAGACGAGATCAGTTTGACCCGTGCACGGACCAGTCTAGTCTAATTTGCATGAACCGTGTGACTCGTAAGAGCTTGAGAGATCTTAATCCTCGAATCCGTGCCAAGAGGAGAGAGAGAGAGAGAGAGAGAGAGAGAAAGAAGACATGGAGATACGGCGTTCCTTGTCCTCATATCGAGATGACGATGACGGGGTAGATTCATTGGCCTGAAGCTCTCTGCTTGCAAGATGAAAGAAACGAAATCAATCTGCACATCTGATTTATCTGTTGCAACGTTTCAGTAAAATATATAATGTGTCGTGATTCATCCTCATATTTTTACAGAGTTGATGTAAACTTCTCTTGATCTTCAAATTGATGTGCGCAGTTCGTATCTCATCAATCTGTTCATACTTGCCCATCCTAAGATGATGAATTGCCTTTAAGTCAGTGCCTCGTCAATACATCATAACTTGTTAATCGCGTCTTGATTTATTCGAGTCTGGTCCGACGTGGATCTTCTCACTTCTCGGTTGTAAGTTGATTTAGAGATACCGCATATGAGATTTCTAAACCATGTTCTGACAAATGTTTTGATCTTGTTGTGTAAGGAAGCCACGATTTTCATTAGGAAAGCATAACTAGGATTGGTCTGACTTTTAATATAATTGGGTATGATGCAAGGCCCAGGAGATAAGTACGGAGAAAAATACAGCACAAGTGTCATAACTTTCATAAAATGCTTATTTGAGTAACATTACTATTTTTTCGACTTTTTGAGTACCATAACTTTTCAATCAAATAAGTGCTGAGACTTCGACATGGCATAGCACTTATGATGGATGTTTTCGAAAAGTTATGACACTCAAGTAATCAATTGAAAAATTATATGGTACTCAAGTAATCAGGAAAAAATTTATGACAATCAAATAACTACCGTACGTAATTTATTACACTTAAATGATCAAAAAAAAAGTTATGGTACTCAGTGAACGTCGTACGAAAGTTATAGCACTTTTAATGTCTTAACTATTTGGTCCAAATTAGGACAAGTTCAGCAAGTCCTATCATACTCGATCAACCTAGATAGATGGGTTGATCAGGCCTTGTCCCAAATCCTCATTTAGTAATGCATGAAATGACATACAGGAGAACCGGCGAGAAGTGTTAAAAGTTTTTCACCGGACAGATGGACTATATAGGCCAAGGACACGTCACCTTGGTCGGTCAGCCAACATTGGACCTATTCTAACCCCAGAATTCAAGATTTGAAACACTAAGAATACTGAGGAGACATAATTAATTATGTAGGGGGTCAATATCGAATCTCTTCTAACCTGAGGATTTATTAAGTATGTGCAAACATTGGGTAAAACCCCCAAGTGCAGCGACTGTTTTGTTGCAAAGGGTCGAATATACAGAACAGATCTCGTTTATAGCAGTGTCAGGAGGTCCCGGTTGGGCAAGTCACTAGTAGATCAAGGATAACCAAGCCCAGGAATTGACCGGTGATGATTACGCACGCCACAACCATTATTACGAAATTGGTGTGTGGGTGGTGATGGCGGTAGGGGTTCGAGTGACATGTTGATGGTGCTAATGGTGGTAGACTGATGATAGCTAGAACGGCAATCTGATGGTGTCGAGCAATTAGCGGCTGTGACGACGGAGAGCAACAGTTCTATATCTTGCGGCATTTTCCCGGGGAGGTTTGAAACTTTAGGGTCTGTTTGTTTTTGTTCCAATTTCCTTGTTGTTTTTGTTCTTTTGTTCCCCAAAACAAAAAAAGAACAGAAATCCATTTGATATCATCGACTAATTTTTTTATTCCTTGGAATAGAAAAGCAACCAAAGAGTAGATTTGGAATAAAAATAAGAAGTAGAAAAAAGTAGTTTCTTATTTTTTTAAAATAAGTTTTTTTCTTTTTTCCTTTTCTTCTTATTTCTCGCCGCCCCTTGCCTCTCGCTGTTCGTCGCCCCCCAACCGGCCGCTGGTCGTCGCCCCCCAACCGGCCGCTGGTCGTTGGCCGCCACCCACCGCTAGCCACCGCTCATTGGTCGCCGGTCGCCGGTCGCAGGCGAGCAAGAAGAAAAAAAGAGGAAAAAAGAAAAATCTACGAAAATTATTAAAAGACTAAAAGAAATAATAAAAAAAAAACTGTGGGTCATACCAAACGCATTCATATTCTTTTTCTATTTCGAGAATATAAATTTTATATAGTTAGCAAACACATTCTTTTACTTAAAATTTGTTTCAGAGAATAGAAATAGAAAAAGACTATTTTTAAAAAGAAATTGTTCTCCGAAATAAAGATATTATTAAACGCACTCTTAGTGTACTAATTGAAAGTTTATGGCTCGACTGCAGTTTGTACACGAACCTTAAAACGTGTTTCGCAGACACAAGCCCTTGTCCTCTAGCCCACTTCTAGCTGTGAGAGAATGAGAGCTACCGCGGTAGTCTGAGATTATTTTTTTAATCTAACACATTTTAATTATCTCCGACATCTCATCCTAATTTAATTATTTATAAGCTACCACGTTATGATAGCTATTTAGCTGTCTAAAGAATGTCACTTCCTTTGACTTGATCAAGCACTGTGATGCCGTTTTTTCTTTTGCAACAAAAGTATAGATTATAAAGTCGACAAAAAGAATTCAAGGATATAAGTTAAAAGATGACGATAGGGCGCTAATCAGCCAAGTTGGAATTAACTCCACGACTTGTTCATTTCCATTTTGTCGCATTGCTAAGGCTAAATCCGCAAGAGAACTACTACTACAAGAAGCATCCATGAGAGCGCGTGATAATCCCTCCAATAATTTGACGCATCTGCCGATCCTATCATAGCGAGCATCGCCATTGAGACATATATATAGTAAAGAAAAATGAACGTTGCATTGAGAGTTACCTGAAAAAATTTATTAAAAAGAAAAAAGAATTGTCTTCTAAAGATAAAGCTAGAGCAACCTCGCCAAGCCATTTACAGGTACCAACCAGTTCATGACGCAACTCCATCAGCATGTTGAATGAACCAGCACCCCGGGGGCAAATCCTAGGCCCAATTGGATTTTTTCTAGGCTATGTCGAAGAGGAACAGCGACAACACAAGCCCCCCACCAAGGCCCATCCCCAACATCCGAGGTGATTCTCCCTCGTAGGCGCAATCAAATCCGACGGCTATGGTTTGCAAGAGCTACAATTCGCATCCTCATCCAATGCATGTTGTGCGTCTTTGCGTGTCTGTGATTTCGAGTTAATGATTTAGTATGCAAACTGTTGTTAGTTCTATATCGAGCGCACGGCTTATCTACCATTTCGAGGTGGGGCTGAAGGAGGCGGCGGGGACTTAAAACCTGCAGAGATCAAAGGTGGCGGAGTGGTGGCCGGCGGGACGAACGCAACATTGCTGCAGTCTGCTCCCAAATTGCCTGAGCACAGAAAAATGATTTAGGAAACGTACCGTTAGAACTACCATGGTCCATGTCATGGGTGAGGAACCGATTTGCGTCTTTTCGGGCCGGAGTCATCGATGAGAATATTACATGAACCAACGAAAGCACATAATTCGATTATCTAATAGGTAGTCTGTTATTGTTGACAATCGTTGATGGTACAAGAAATTACCTTTTGCATTCATTATATTACCACCTAATTCGATTATCTAATAGATAGTCTGTTATTGTTGACAATCCTTGATGGTACAAGAAATTATCTTTTGCATTCATTATATTACCGATGTGAAAAAGTGAGTCGATTACTTTTGAAGTGCATGTCACGCAAAAGAACTTCTCTTTTTATTTTAAAGTTTTAGATGGATCCATAATATATTTACATGTCAATGGAGTAGAAAGTATGAATTTAAATAGAGAAACTTACATTGTTGGAAGTAAGGGAGCTCTGCCAAACCCAAAAAATTGGCGGAGCCCTCGTGGCATTCGCACTTATGACCCTTGCCGCTGGCCACACACTTCCCATCTCCGCATCACACAAGAAACCAGGATGCAAAGCTGGATAAATTAACTGGTGGCGAAAACAGGATCGGCGAGGCGAGGCGAGGCGGAGGCGGAGGCGGAGGCGTCGGAGGTTTGCCGCTGCCTTGGTATTCAATAGTGCCTGTGTCATTTCCAAAATTTCATTTGAAATCTTTCTTCTTCTTTTCTGTTGAATAACTCAATGTGCTTATTTCCTCTTTCCTTTTGTTGTTCCCAAAATTACATAATGATACATATAGAGGGAGAGACTGACAGTGAGGAATGAAGCAGAAGGGCAAGGTCAAGTTGAGCAACTTGACCTTGGTCCTCCCAGAGTAACAGTCTCAGTCGAACCCGAGCCCCGAGCCTGGTGTTTCCCGGCACGTCCCCATCAGGCAGTTCACCTTCTGACACTCGTACCCTTGATCTGATCATTTGGTTTGTAACAAATCCAGTTCAGTCTAGCAGACAATGCCCATCAAATACGAAAGAGAGAGTATGAGATTTACCATGTCGTGATGAAATCAACTGCGAATACGTCCGGGTGCAAATGCAGGTGAGGAAGAGGACGTAGATGAGGAGGCTATTCCCATCCTGGAGTCCCATTGCTTCTGCTTCTTCCAGAGACTCTGTGCAGTTGCTTGGTTCGATTCAACACAAGACGATAGTTTTTCTTTCCTTTTCAGTTGAAATCGGAAGGGGCGACTTAGTAGGATCGCATGTTGGCCCAGGACAAAGATTGGTGCAGCGAGAGATGACAAGCAATGGAGTTGACGATAGAGGACGTTCATGTGAGGGAGACAACTTCGGCGTAAGACCCAAAGCTTCGGATAAATCATTGAACTTGCCAATACACGAATATGACTTCCCAATGTTGAACTGGAAAAAAAAAACATCCTTTGAAAAAGAATACACACATCCCTGCACATTCACATGCAATTAGCCATTGTATGCGACTCCGAATCTTCTCTCCTCTCAGTCTCGAATAGATCTCCTCGCCCACCATCAGCTCCTCTCGCTACATCGACCATGATGTACTTTGTCATCCCTGCAGAGGCCCCAAACAGAGCTTCGCATTTCCCTCTTGATCAAGAACCGCAACAGGAAGGAAGGGAGGAGGAGGAGTAGGAGGGTTAGCTTTTTGTCAGTTTTGGGATGGAGGGTATCGATCTTTGCAGGGCCAGTAACAGCTTGCCCGCCAACAGCAAGTCCGTACGGAGGAACACCAGCATCGACGTGATTTTCGCTGGAGTTGGCCTCCGCAACAAAATAAGAGATTTTGATAGAAAATATCACAGGCACACAAGCAAATCGATAACTTCATTTCGAATGAAACTAAAAGTATACAAACTTTACCAAAATTCAATCAACAACAAAGCCCATGAACATAAAAATGCAACATTGGAATATAATTGACGACGAGACATCTAGAACCTATAGTAAAGATAAATGCCGAAATTTTATTGACGATGCTAGTCTGGAAGTTACAATTAAGAAATATGCTGGAATTTAATTGATGAGACGAATCTAAAACTGCAAACCAAGAATTAAAACATAACATGTCTGTTTGTGAGTAGGGGCTCCATAAGTTGAGCACGGGTATTTATAGGCTGCCACGATTTCATCTCCCAGTAACTTACTAACTGTTCCCTTAAAATCGCACCTTGATCTCTTGCACTCGCTTGTTGCTGAATTATCTCCATTCATTCCTCCACGAAAATTTGCACGCCATTGCCTTACCCAAGGTGATTTCAAATGTAAATAGCATAACTGAATTTCAACGCCCTGCAGACATTCGGTCTTCATTTAGTGTCTCAGTCGATAATCTGTCGAACCCTTTTTGTCAGTATCCTTGCTAACCAACTCTTCTTATAATCATCAACCATACGCCACCTTGTATCGACAGTTAATCCATGGTCATCGATCGATGTATATTAATATCGGCCACAATTCTTATGGTCATCGAGAATAGCTCAGTGTTAGTGTCGACAATCACTTGTCTTTAAATCACGTGCCTACTGATGTGAATTATATAGTGTAATGTCATATTTTAAAGAAGCGAGGCAACTTAATTTTAAAGAAAAGTATACTATCACATTTTCTAGAGATCAGGCGGCGAGAGCGTAATAAACTCCCCCTATATGAAATTATTGCATCCCAAATTCCATATGCATTGCATTTCAGTTGCTAATGTTAAATCCACGAGACAAACGTTATTGCAAAAAGCGTCCACGACAGCACCCGGCAACTCCTCGAACGATTCGGTGCGTCGGCTAAACCTGTCGAAGCAAGCATCGCATGAGATACATGCTCAGTAAAGAAAACCCAGCGTTTGATCGAGAATTAACAACGGACGAAAAAAGAAAGATATGTCAGGAAAATGGAAAGAAAAGTCTTGTAAGGATAAAGCTAAAGCAACCTCGCAAGTCATTTAGAGGAAACCACCAGTTCCTGGCGCAACTCAATTAGCATGTTAGGCAAATCCTAGACAATGAGATTACCATTCAATGTTTTCTGGTTTGATCCCAAAAAAATAAAAAGTGCTCTGGACTATGTGAAAGAGCAAACAGCGACAACACAAGCACGCTGCCCTCTCCAAGGCCCAATCAAATTTGACAAGGCTCTAAATTGTTTTAAAAAAATGAACGATTTGAAAAAGTATTCTTCTAAAAATTATCGCTTGTATCGCTCCCAACAAAAATCGAATGAACGAAAATATTTTTCATCATCCATGAAGATGTTTAGACGCAAGTTGTTGTCAATGATGAAAATATTTTCCATTAGCTAATAATTTCAAGCGATATAAACGATCATTTTCAAAAAAAAAAAATTCAAATTGTTCTTTTTCTGCAAAACAAAACATGACCCTAATATTTTGCGAGAATTACAATTTGCATTCTCATCTAATGCATATTGTGCATGTGTGTGGGTGGATCTGTTTGATTTTGAATTAGTAATTTAGCATGCAAAGTGTTAGCACTCACACTACGAGATGTGAAATCTAATGTCCCCTTAGGTGTAGGATGCAAGTGGTAATCCTTACAATCCAACAAGTCATTATCTCTAACAAGGTCAATTAGCAATCTACATACACAAGCACACAATACACATCTATGGTTTTTCTTTTTACTTTTTTTTTTTACCTAACTTGTTAACGTAGAATTATCTCATCTCAACTATATTGAGCGTATGATTTATTTACCATTTCGATGTGGGGCTCAAGAAGATGGCGGTGATGATTCACTATTGCCAAGTAAGGCGGAAGATCTCAAAAGCGACAGCGGTGAGGGCGACGTGGCCCGCGAGCCGAACCCAAGATCACAGTCCGGTCCCAAATTGCCTAAACACAGTAAAACATGGTTTACAAAACATCCGATTAAAATTACAATAACTTGTGTCGCAAGTTAAAATCCCTCTACGTCTTCTCGGGTCATCTATCGCTAACGAAAACATCGAATGAACAAACGTAAGTACATCATCAGATTATCTAAAAGATAGCCGTTTCATATTATCTTTGCAAGTCCTCGACACTAAGAGAGACATGAAAAGCAAGTTGATTACATTTGAATAAGGTGATTACTTATTACTCAGACGAACTCGATTTTAATTGAGTTTTTGAAGGATTTAAAATATAATGAGATGACAATATTAATATAAAGCATGGAATTAGGTAGAGAAACTCACATTGTTGGAAGCAAGGTAAGCCTTAAGGTGGGCAAACCCATCAAATTGGCCGAGCCCTGGTGGCATTGGCACCTGTGACTCTCCCCATTGGCCACGCAATCCCCATCTTCACAGAACACAAGCAAGCAAGCTGCTGCAAATGGCGGCGGAAACTGGGTCGACGGTGGGGCATCGGAGGTTCGCCGCCGCATCGGTAATTCATGGTGCCTGTGTCGTTCCCGAACACTTCATGTGAAATCTTCTTGTTTTTTTCCCCTCCTCCTCCTTTTTGGTTGAATAACTCAACGTCATAATTGCTTGTGAAAAGTTACAGGACTTGTAAAGAAATTTACACTCTAAACGGCGACACGCTCGGCAAACATGGTAATACCTAATCCAAAAGAGTGTTGGTTGTAGTGATCTTACGCAAATGCACGGATGTAATTTTTCCCTTAGCTTGTCCGATTGATTTACTGTATCCAAGTTTAAAAGTATGCGTTGAGAGAGATGCATTTGGACCATTCAATCGAGTGGGACAACGGGGGATCTAGTAACAATCCATTATAATATGGAGAGAGAGCGAAAGAGAGACTGACAGTTGGGTATGACGCAGGAGGGCCCGACGATTAAGCCGAGCATCTGGGGCTTGGTCCACCCAGAGTAACAGTCGCATGCGTACCCGTGCACCGCGCCCGGCGTCTCCCGGCACGTCCCCATCCCGCAGTCCAACTTCCCACACACTGTTTCTTCATCTGATCATATTATCTCAAGAAATCCAATTCAGTCGAACAGACAATGCAGGTCAAATACGAAAGAGAGAGTGTATGAGATTTACCATGTCGTGACGACATCAACCGCGAAGACGCGGGGGTGCAAAGGCAGGTGAAGAAGAGGATGAAGATGAGGAGGAGGCCGTTCGCGTCCTGGAGTCCCATTGCTTCTGCTCCTTCCAGAGCCACTGTGCAGCTGCTTGCTTCGATCCGACAAAAATAGAGCGCTTTCTTTCCTTTTTCAATCTAAATGTTGGAAGAGGCGACTTAGGTAGTATTGCATGCTGGCCCGGGACAAAGTTTGGTGCAGCTAGAGGGAGAGAGGCATGGCACAAGCATTGAACCTGCACATTCGCATGCAATTAGCCATTGTATACGACTCTACATCTTCTCTCCTCTCAATCTCTTGAATAAATGTCCTCTGTAAGAATAGTTGTGGCCCACATAACATTCATCGTAACTTCCTTCTCATAATAACCGTAACTTTCTATTGCACTTTTTTCATTTCATGGAAGCTGCGACTTCTCATCGCCAATATTTCATTGATAGCATTTAATTAATTACTAAGCCATTAATTAATAATATCATGTGGTCCACAATAATTTTTACGGGGTGTCGACATGGGCTAGTAATGGCTTGCCCGCCAACAGCAGGTCCATATGGAGGAACACTAGCATGGACGAGTTTTCAAGGTCGTTCATGGGGGAAGACGACAAAGAGGCCCTCAAGTTGGGGCCGCGCTCAAGAAGCTCCCCACTGTCGACCGCCTCAGGAAGGGGGATACTCACAAATTCTTGCGGGCAGGTGACGGGGCGAAGAGATCGACATCGGGGACCTCGAGATTCCGGACCAGAAGGACTTAATCGAGCGGCTAGTGAGGATTTTGCATAGATCAACGTCGGGGACCTCGTGTTCCTGTTGAATCTCAAGAACATAATATGCAATTAATTTTCCCTGAAATGAAGATGTGTGTGATATATATATATAGAGAGAGTGTGTGTTAAGAAATGCTTCTGCTTCAAGAAACAATTTTTTTCAAAAATAATCTTTTCTATTTTTATTACCAAAAATAATTTTTGAGTAAAAGAACGCATTTGATAACTATATAAAATTTATATTCTTGAAATAGAAACGGAATGAAAATGCGTTTTGTTTAGTGTCCAATGACCGGTCTAGTGACTGGTGGTGGCAACAACCGACGACCAACGGTGGCAACGTCATTGCTGGCTGCTCACCAACCGGCGACGAGCAACTAGGGGCAGCAGACAACGGGCAGCGGTAGGTGGCGAGCAAGAAAAAGAAAAGAAATAAAATAAAATGACTTATTTCTAGAAATTGTTCCCTGGAACAATAAGTTACTTTTTTTTAACTTATTGTTTATGTTCCAAATATATTCTCTAGCTACTTTTCTATTCCGAAAAATAGAAAAATTAGTTGACGTTATCAAATGGATTTTTGTTCTTTCTTTATTCTATAGAGCAAAAAAACAAAAGAACAGAGAATGAGAAATGTTACCATGCGAAGCCTTACAAGCCGCGACCATATATATATATATATATATATCCTTTTATATAGTGCAATATCAAATGTTACGAAAGAGGGGCAACTTAATTATCAAGAAAAGAAAGCAATATACTATCAAATGTTCAAGAGATTAGGCAGTGGGGAGCATAATAAACTCCCCCTATATGAAATTATTGCATGCCTAATTCCATATGCATTTCATTGCATTTGCTAATGCTAAATCCACGAGACGACTATAGCTGCAAGAAGCATCCATGAGAGCGCCCGATAATTCCAGGAACAACTCGGTGCATCTGCCAATCATATCAAAACAAGCATCACATGAGATATATGCTCAGTAAAGAAAACCTAGCGTTTTATCGAAAATTAACAGGAAAAAGAAGATACATTAGATAAAAACCGAAATAACTGTCTTGTAAGGATAAAGCTAAAGCAACCTCGCAAGTCAATTTACAGGTAACCACCAGTTCATGACGCAATTCGATTAGCATGTTAGGCAAATCCTAAACAATGAGGGCTCGGGGAGCAGCCCTTTGAATGTTTTCTGGGCTATGTGAAAGAGGAAAAAGCAACAACACAAGCCCCGCCATAGGCCCATCCCGACATACGAGCTGATATTCTTCAGGAGGAGCAATCAAATCTTGAGTCTAGGCTCCATTATTTTGTAGAAAATAAATGATTTGCAAAATATTTTCTTAAAAATGATCACTTACATTACTTACAAAAATGGGCAAATAAAAAATATTTTCCATTGTCCACAAAAATGTTTAGACGCATGTTATTGATAATGAAAATATTTATCATTAGCTGATTATCTCAAGCGATACAAGTAATCATTCTTTCAAGAAACAAAAGAGTCCTACTGTGTCTCTGTCTGTGTGTGTGTGTTGTGTGTGTGTCGTGTGATTTTGAATCACTAATTTACCATGCAAAGCGTTAGTACTTACACTACAAGATGCGAAATCTAATGTCTACTTAGGTGTGGGATGCAGATGGTAATCCTTCCAATCTAAGAAGTCATTTTAACAAACAAGGTTAACAAGGTTAATTACCAATCTAAATACACAAGCACGCAATATACATCTATGGGTTTTTATTTTTCCTCAATTTCATTAGTTAAGATAGAATTATCTCGCCTAAACTATATTGAGCGCATGGCTTATTTACCATTTCCAGGTGAGGCTGAAGGAGATGGCGGGGATGATTTACCATTTCCAGGCGAGGCGGAAGATTTCACAGGTGGCGACGGTGGGGGTGGTGTGGCCGGCGGGCCAAACCCAACATCGCATTCTGCTCCCAAATTGCCTAAACACAATTAAAACATGGTGTACGAAACGAACAGTTAGAATTACAATAATCCACATCGCAAGTTAGAAAACTGGCTGCATCTTTTCAGGCCATCGGTCTCTAATGGGAACATTGAATGAACAAACGTAATAGCACGTCATCAGATTATCTAACGGACATTCGTCTCATATTATTTTCTATTTGAGTTTTGGATAGATTCAAAAATAGGATTACATGCCAATATGTATGTAAAGCATGGAATTAGACGAGAAACTCACATTTTTGGACGCAAGGCAAGGCGGGCAAACGCAACATATTTGCCGAGCCCTGGTGGCATTGGCACTCGTGACCATCGGCGCTGGCCACACAATCCCCATCTCCACAAAACACAAGAAAGCAAGCTGCAACGGCAGCCGCCCGCACACGCACGCCCCCAAGAAAAAAGAAAAAATGATTGAGAAATTCCGAGCACTTTATTTTAGCTGGAGAGGAAAATAATGAATTCTTGGAATGAATATATTATGATGCCGGATGTAAATCCTAAAGGAGAAAACTTACCGAGGGATAAGGGCGGCAGCGGCAGAGGCGGGAGCGGTGGCAACGGCGGTTCGCCGCCACATTGGTAATTGAAGGTGCCTGTGTTGTTCCAGAAAACTTTAGGTGAAATCTTGTTCTCTCTTTTTTCTCTTTTTTGGGGTTTTTGTGGAGTAACTCAATGTCACATGGCTTGTGAAGAGTTACAGAAACTTCTAATGCGCATACGAGGATGGTGATACCTAGTGAAAGAGTGCTGGTTTTAGTGATCTTATATGCATGCACGATGTGGTTTTTCCTTTAGCTTGTCCGGTTGATTTTCTGTTTCCAAGTTTAAAAGAACGTGTTAAGAGACGCATTCGGGCCGTTTAATCATGTGGAACATACGGAGAATCAATGAGGGATCTACGTGAGCCAACGGTTCGAATACATTATGATAGAGAGAGAGAGAGAGAGAGAGAGAGAGAGAGAAAGAGAGGCTGACAGTTCGGTATAACGCAAGAAGGCCAGGTTAAGCCGAGCAACTGGGGCTTGGTCCACCCGGAGTCACAGACGCACACGTACCCGGGCACCACGTCCGGCTTCACCTGGCACTTCCCCATCCCGCAATCCACCGTCTTACACGCATCTTCTTCATCTGATCATATTATTTTCCAAGAAATCCAATTCAGCCGAACAGGCAACGCCCCCATCAAATACGAAAGAGATAGTATATGAGATTCACCATGTCGCGACGACATCAACTGCGAAGAGGCGGGGGCGCAAATGCAGGTGAGGAAGAGGATGGAGATGAGGAGGAGGCTGTTCACATCCTGGAGCGCCATGCTCCTGCTTCTTCCAGAGACTCTGCACAGCCGGCTGCTTCGACCCAATTTAAAGGAGACCGTTCGTTCTTCAGTAGAACCCCAAAAGATCCAATTAAACAAGACGGAACATCAAAAGATTCTGCCGGAGGAAGCCGCGCGAAAGCGAAACAGCACGTCCCTGGGGAACATCGATGCCTTCTCTGTCTCTCTCTCTTTCATTTTTCTTTGTTTTGTTATGGCTGACATTGTTTTTTAGTACTTGAACTCTTATGCTGATGGAAAGATTTTCAGTCCATGGAATTGTCGTAGCACGTTTTACGTGTCAAAAATGAGCTTCGATTCCCATGTTGGAAAAGGCGACTTAGGTAGTATCGCATGTGCTCCAGAAGAAGTTTGGTGCAGAGAGAGGGAGACAGAGAGAGAGCGAGAGATACGGGTGAGCAGGGCGAGACAAGCAATGAAGTTGACAAAACAGGACGTTCATGTCAGTGCGATCCCTACCGGACCGAACAGTGAACTTACCGATACAGGAATACGACTTCCCAATCTGAGCAGGCAAAGGATACACTGTTTGGAAATATCGGTCACGACTGAGTTAAAGCTCGAATTGTCGCACGCCAATGCTCCTTCACGAATGGCCCACTCGACCAGGCAACGGGATGAGACGATACTGAAATCTAGACGATAACGGGCCAAGTTATTGACGCGGAAGCACCGCCACATGATGCCCGCAAATAGCCATGGAAACTTTTTCCAGCTCTGGGAGCATCAAAACGTTTCCCAAATTTCTCTCCCTCCATTTTCACAGAAAGAATGTGTTCAAGAATGTCTTTTCTTTTTCACCAAACTTGGCTATCATACCGTTCGAATTCTTGAATGAAGAAACATTTCTGCCTGTATGTAGTATCAAACCTGTCTGACAGTACAAGCCTGTATGCGAAGCACCATTTTGCCATAAAGATTTACAAGAACTATAAAACCACTGCTTATTTTGATGTACCAGCCACAAATGAGGCACAAATTGGATAACAGACCCCAATGTTCCAATTGTTCCAATTGTTCGAATCGAAGGCTAAACGAACCACTCACTGTACCATTCCATCCCTCACCAATTCCTCTAATCCCCTCTTCAGCCTCTCTGCAGCAGCTCTGCAGTCGCTCTCCACCAACCCTCCGAACGATATTCTGAGATTCCCCGGACACCCGCACGCACTCCCAGGAATAGTCACGACCCCATGCTTATGAGCAAGCCAGTGAACGACATCAAAGTCCTGGACAAACTGATCAGGCAGCTTCGCCCACAAATAAATGGCGCCCTCTCCACCTTTAACCGCGCCTTCCCCAAGAGGAGAGAGAGCTTCTACAACGATCTCCCTGTTCTTGATGAGAGTCTTCACGCGCTCAGTGACCCACTCAGGTCCTGCTTCTAAGGAGTACAGGGCTAGATGTTGAGAGATGATTGAAGCGCATATGGGGATATTGTCCTGAACTTTGAGGAGTTGGTCTGCGAAACCTTCAACTTCTGAAGGATATGCGATCTGTGAATTGCACTTGCCAAATTAGTCTTTAAGAATAACAAACCGTTCAATAATGTCTAACTTATCCAACAAAAAGGAAAGAGTGAATCCACGTGTGTGTTCCAAGTTAAATAGTATAAACTCGAACTCATCTTTCTCCTATTAATTGAGAGCATTCAAAGTGCCTGTCATTTATGCTTTTCATTTAATCCAGGAAGATGTACTAAGGTGATCCAGGGTGAAGATTAACATAATGACTCGCTGATCAATATGCTTAAATTTATTGGCAAGCCAATTCGACAAACTGTTCCCCATGAAATGGAAAAGAGAAAGGGCTTAATGTTCATAAATAACTCATTCAATTCTCACGCAACAAAGGAACTTACATATCCAACTCGCCATCCCATCATTCCATAGGCTTTGGAAAAAGAAAAGATGTTGACAATATGATTTCCTTCAATGCAGGTGTGCTTAAGACCATCATACATAAAGTACCTGCAAAAATAAAATGATCACTTTCTCATACATGCAGCATGAAAGGAATCCACTTGCGAAATTAGTACATAAAGCATTTTTGGCTAACAGATCGGATTGCAGAATTTTATATATAGCCAGATTTCAGTTATGCAGACAGAGACCAAAAATGGCATGACTTGACTCCTAGCATAAGTGTGTAACATGCCACTACTCTAGGACAAAGAAGAGCTTGTAAAAATTTGCACAGACAGAGACTAACGTAGCAATATCAATAAATAAAAGCTTTCGATGCTGTAAATCACCTTAAAGTGAACCTCTAGGTAGAGAAAATCATCACATTGAGAAGCTCAGGTTGATAAAGAAAAGACAAGCATTTAAAATAACAAGGACTTACTCATATGTATTATCGACGACAAGCCATGCACCAGCCTGTTCACAAAGATCTGATATCCTCTACTAGGAAAAAGAAAAGGCAAAGTTAAATAATTGAAGTGGAAGTTGATTATCTCTAGTCTTAACCTCTGCCAAGATAATGCATTAGAGTTTTCCCAAAAAATTAGTATGAAAACATATAGATTTTGTGTCCTGGAAGCAACTAATAGGCATTTCACAGAGAGAGAGAGAGGGAGAGAGAGACCTTAAGAAGAGACTCAGGGATGTACGTGCCAGAAGGATTTCCAGGATTTACAACTGTAACAAGCTTTGGGACAGGTTTGGTTTCGGATAGAGTTTTCTCTAACCAATCTGCAGTTATAGTAAATTGCTAAGACAAACAAGTGGCGGAGATGTCCAACAGTCATTCAAATCAGCAACATCCAGTGAATTGAAGAAACCCTCGAAGTTACCTATTGACCATATACAAATGGATTGCTAACATATTTAACATTATATTGAAAGTAGGAAGCATACATCCTTGAGAGACTCAAGCAACTTCTTTCACATTATGATGGCGTGACCCTTAAGAAACATACAATTTCAGAAGCTTATAATATCTGCATATAGTTACATCTAACAGCTCAACGTGGCCACTAAAAGAAATTTTAGAAACAAGATTGTCAACCAGCACTTCACAGAGATACATGGGAATACAGATTCTTCAATCGTACTTATCACAAAAGCAGTCTCTAGGATGAATTCCAGAATCACTCAGGAATCCCCTGTAATAAACAGTAATATACAAGTACAAATTAAAATTGCACTTCTACTTTCTTCACTAAGAGGACAATCATGTCGATGAACAAACTGGTGGGGACACTAATGGAATGCCAAAATACTAACGAATGATCATCAACAGTCTAGGGCATGTCTAGATGGATTTTTACATTTTACTTTTTGCTTAGACTAAACATAGGTACATGCACTTGACTTTTTTATCCCAAAACACCAAAAAAATTTCACAACATATAAAACAGGCCCTAAACACCTATTATTCAAAGGATAACAAATTTTCAGAATTTTTTCACAAAAATCTGACCTGCATCAGGATAAAGAGTCATAGGATCGCCAGGACCAACCAGTATATCAGTGACCCCTGTCATCTGGAAGGACATGTATGCATTAAAGTAATATGGTGCAAACATGACGACAGTGTCACCAGCGTCACATAATGTGAGAACGAGATCCACAAACGCCTGGCAGAAGAGAAATGAACATATAATATGTTGGTCAGAATCATTTCATAAGAGCTTAATACAGCAGAGTCATTCGCTATTCACTTGAAGGAAAATACTATCTTAGGAAAGAGAAATGAACTTCCAGAAACCTGATTTGCTCCTGAAGTCACCACCACTGAAGATTTGTATAATTTATTTTCCCGCTCCAACTGCAAAGCAAAAAAAAAAAAAAAAAGCAATTCGAAGGTTGCCATTATAAGCAAACTCGTCTTTAAATTTCCAAGTCCTGGAATCTTCTAACCTGAATAATAAAGAAGAGGTCAATGCAATATGCCTTAAAACGTGTACCTTCTTTACCAAGGCCGCTCTGAGT
This sequence comes from Eucalyptus rudis, assembly GCA_019915205.1. NCBI lineage: Eukaryota > Viridiplantae > Streptophyta > Magnoliopsida > Myrtales > Myrtaceae > Eucalyptus > Eucalyptus rudis. The sequence continues at coordinate 25,651 of JAHMTN010000611.1, forward strand.
TCTGGAATACCTTCATCGGCACCATAACGGCTAATAGAAGGCTCCCAAACAAGCTCTTTTACCTTGTCCAGTGCATGCTTGGGTGGTTGCCAATAGACCACTCCCTGAGCACAACACAAGAAACAACACAAAGTTTCTAACAGCTACCATTTCATAGGACATAAAACCTTATGAGCCACAACATATAGAGAGAAACTCCACTTAAAAGCCCTTCCACAGCTACACGAGGAATGGAGATTTCAAGTAAACATGTTCTGATAATTAGATAGATTAAGATACAATTGTCAATGGCAGGCAAAAGGATAAACCAGAGTCAATAGATTCTTCACATGACATGAGGAAAATGCCTTATTAAGCAGGGAACACACAGTTTGATGCTTCAAGTCCATAGAAATCATTTTTGTTTCTGTCGGTATCTAATTGAAATGAGAGCTTAATCAACATTTCTATTAGTGTGCTTTGAAGAATGAGCACAAAAACAAACACTAATGTTATTTATAAGAGAAGAGATTCCCCCACTATCATATAAAGGATCATGAATAAAACACATTCAGAAATTTAGGCAGACTAAGAGCCCCAGAACGCTCATCTATGCCTCCCGCATGCATTGACTAGTAGAGTCGATCACATGTAAAACCAAGGGTGCAATATGGACCAGACACCAAATTCTCGCCAGGAGTCTAGTCCTCGAAATTTTACTCAATTCAACAAACAGAGTGAACGAAAATCAATGCATAGAAGGTAGATATTTTTTGTTTAAGTTTCTCAAAATCGTCGAGCAAGAAAACCTTTGTATACTCCAGGCACTTCTACAAATGCATTTCCCACAGGATTTTCCGCTTGGCCCTTTTCGAGAAACCTAATACGCCGTTCACCAAACCAGAACCACCCCCACTAAAGCAAGGGGAAGACACTAACCCCATTTCCCAAAAAAGTTGGGCCATTTTATTCTTGAACAACTAAAACAGATCACAACGCATTCTCAGTTCTCAACACCAACACAATCATCAACCACCACACAAAAACAAAGAGCACAGCGCCCCACTACACAAGAAGAACCAAGTGGAAGCAAACCTGCGCTAGAGACATGGCATTTTTCGCTCCTCGAATCACCTCTTGTATCTGCAAAAGAAACCGACTTGGCACGATATTTCACACGAATGGACGCAATTGAGAAAACCCATGTGCGCTTGGCTAGTCAAAACCAAATTGACACAAGAACAGGAGCAAAAGTTCCAATCAAAGTACCTTAACCATCACGGGCATCTCAGTCTCCACAGCCCTCTTCGCAAGCTTGCCAAAAGAACCCATCTTTCGCCCTCCGCGTTCCCGCAGCTCCACGAATCAAGAGACACAGGCGGCCTTGCGATTTCCCAAAAGAAATGGGATTAAATCTCGGAAGTAGTCTCACCCTCCAAAGTTTCTGGTCCGGTGCGAAACCCAAAGGACGGTCAGCTTTTCTTGACACCAACCCAATATCATCCGATTAAAGAGCCGGAAGAGGCACACAACTTTCCGTGTAAAGTAGAAATTCTGAGATACGACGAGGCGAGAAAAGCCAGAACGCTTTCCGATCGTAGGAGTATTGGCATCTTACGCGTTACATTGACTCTCGCTCTCTTTTTTGTCTCTTTCCACCTAATCCTCGGAAACTTAAAAAGAACTTGTTTATGGTCATAAAAGACAGTTTTAAAAGGCAATCGTTGTCTCCCCTTTAACCAGTTTTACTGGATTCTTGCGCGCATTCACGACCAAATGCTTAAAAAAGTTTTGTTTTTTATCCCCATGCAGTAATGTGAAATCTAATATATATATATATATATATATATATATATATATATATATATATATATATATATATATGGAGTAAACTTTTTATGTGCAAGATGAGTTATGGTGCATATCAAAAACTTGCTTTTTCTAAAAGCATTTTGACTTTAATCCATGCAAGATAGATTTACTAGTAGGAAGGCATGCACCATGATTAAGCTTTTAAGGAAAAAAAAAACCATCTTTTATACATTTGGCAGTTCCTCTATTTATTTATTACCTTTATCATAAATAAAAAAAGAGAAATTAGACCATTTCCCAAGTAAAGATTTAGTCAAATATAATCTTTTAACTGAAAACTCAAAAAAGGGAAATTGGACCATTTCCCGAGTAGAATTGAAACCGATTGGTTTCAGGAAATTTTAAGTCTACTTCCAAGTTCTGATTTCGTCAAAATTGAGGCTTATACGGTTCTAAATCTCCACTATGCAATGACTAATTTGGGAAAGATCCTCTTTTTGAAGTGGATTGATCGATAGTATGCTTTTTAACAAATGAAGTAGTCAAATAGCTTGGAATCTTTGACAAAATCATATATGTTAAACTATTTATACTTCTTCAAATTGACTATTTTTAATCCAAATTATTACTTTTCATGATCAACAAAGACGACAAAACTTCTCATCGTGTATTTGAATCGTGACACACATTATTTGATGTGACTTTAAATATCTCGTTCTTCACTTTAGAGGTGGAGTTTTTATCTGATGCATGTGAACAAGTCGCTTCACATGTCTCAAAAAATTCAACAGTACTTTTTTTCAAAGTAAATTTAGGAGACATTATGTTACTGATTAGGTTTTTTTTTCCCGTCCTTATCTCATGGTCTCACTGCGGCAGAAAGCAGGGAAACCGAGGAGGGCGAGAATCTCTCAACGTGGTCGAACAAGGACAGGGCAATCATTTACCACGTTTCTCTCACGCAAAAAAAGGTAACTTTACGAATTTCCTCGAACCAATTCCGATGTTTTTTCTGACAAGAGCCGCCCATCCCGCGATGAAAGTAGCCTCCATGGATTGATTAAGCCACGACTGCCCACCAATCTAGGCTTTTCCTCATATTTTTGCCCTTTTATTTTAGCGAACAAACAAACCCAAATGAAAAATTAGAGTATCAGAGTTACATGATGTACTTTGTAAAGATAATTTTCAATCCCAGCTTTTAAAAAATTCTACGAAAGATCGATAAATCACTCGCGTGTTTTTGAACTCAAATGTCTCAGTCCTACAATTCCGCATTCCATGTTCCAGTCTATGAAGCGCTAGGAACAAGAACAAATAATTTGAGCAGCCACACCTCTTCTAATTTTTCTTTTCCTTCGATAATTTCTATTAATGTTTATATCTCGTATCATTTATTCTAACCTAAGCGTTTCAGAATCTCATTGAAGCCCAAGTTGCATGAGCTACATACACAAATGAACCGAGTGAGAACAATACCAACTGGTCCTGCAAAACACGTTCGCATCTAATACCCACTACTCTTAAAACTTTTTGGTTAAGATCTGCTTGGCAAGATCATTGACGTCAGATTGCGGTCGACATCTGATCGGGCCGACTTGAGTTTTGTTTTTGCTTGGCATGGCATTAAAATGGACCAACCAGCAATCGCCTGGCAACCCTATCGCTTTGTTGAAAGAAGAAACCTAGACGAGATACGCAAATGAAGTTTCAACTAGAAGTTTACTTGAATAGGTGGGACAAGTAATGAATGCCGGCATCAGATGCTTGCAAAATGAGTGACTTATGAACTTTCTTTGTGTCGGGTGGGTGGCCCTTTCAATGTTTCCTTTGATGAGAGAGAGAGAGAGAGAGAGAGAGAGAGAGAGAGAGATCCCCTCTTCCTTCCATGTGGTGAATTCACCTCAAAACAATTGCAGCATTTCTAAGGGCCAAATACCTCTGAACGTAATCATTGGAAAGTGACCTAATGACCTTAAAGACACCAGCGTTTGCATAACGAAGCTTTGTCCTCGGATCGTGGTATGGTGCCTGCATTGGCAAACACATTCAAAAATTTATCATGCAGTCCGCTTGATAAGATGTTCACTCTGTAAATGAGGAAATATCTGCGAAAGGACCATTCACCTCAATGAAGGACTGGAACATAGGTATTGACTTTAAAATCAGAATTCATAAAGTTTGTGATAGTATATGCAGAAATAAAACCACAAGCAACCATCAACAAAGGGCGAAACGAGGAAAAGAAGTGTTCCTCCAAATTCCAATTCAAGTAATTGCATAGGAGACAGAATTATTAGATCCAAAGGAACGAAAAGTTAATTTCATATAAAAGAGCATGCCAAAGCAGCAGTTTAGGTGACTCGTACAGAAATGATTAAACGCCAATTGGCCACCAGGTAGGAAACTTGGAATTAAAGTTCGATCATTGAGCTTTGCATTCTAGTCTGATTTTCTTCTTTGCTTCATACGATTTATGAAAAATATGAAATCAAGTTTCAGGCAAGAAACTGCCAAGTGATAATTGGAGCAACAGTGAGGTCTCAATGAAAAAAATTTCACTTATCAGATGCTTAACGATGGCAAATGCAGAAACATAAAGTACTTCAAGAAGCTTGAACTTCTTCCTTCTCATGATGTAGTCAGAAGAATGCATATTTCGTAAAAGATATTAAAGTCCAATAATATATAACCCGATACTATCCGATGTTTTATCAACTAAAAAAATTCGGCATCTTGACAATAAGAGTTACATACCTCATATCCTGTTATATCACATATCCTCTTGCTTGGATGCATTGAAGGTGGTGATTCAATGTTAACATCTGTAAAATAGGACACAATCTTAATTAAAATCAGGCCTTTCAAATGTAACGTGGCAAGTAGAGCCTAGAGAAGCTATTATGTTGTTAAGTACATCTTTGCACAACCACAATTATTGCACCATATCTGTTCAAGCTTCTATTGCAACTTATAAAGCCTAGATACATGTGTGCACGAAGTGACAGCAATCATTAGACTTTTACAGCAAAGTGCACCAGAGGCCGTGAGGATGAAATGGTTCCTATTGAAAGCCCCTCCATCAGTGACATCTTGGCAATTGATCTCAATTGATACTTTTCAGTTTTCATGCAAAGTTTCAAAGAATGCAAGCATACAACACCTTCTGTCTATAATATAATTTGCCATCTTTAAAACAAAAACAGAAGCAGCAGTTCACATTTCAAGAATAATATCCCATAGTCAAGATGATCCCAATTCTTGAGCAGTTCCACTAATTGCCCTGTAAGAAATTTTAGCAAAACCAGCTAAGTCACCAAAGTCTCTAAAGCTTCCAAAATCTCAATATTGATTTTTTTCTGACAGAAGTAAAGATTACATAATATGAAGCAATCATAAAATAGCTCCCTTGAAGAAACTAATAAAAGCTACTTGATTTGAAACATGATATGTGCCAATATTATGGCAAGTGTGCTGAGAGGAAACCACAATGCACCAGGCTGGGTATCAACCAACATAAGCTATTACCATTATCAATGAGGGGGATAACAGAAAAATCCCTGACACAATGAAAAATTTATCTTTCCTGCCTGCTTGCTCGTTCCAAGAAGTAAAAACTTACAATTAGGTTCATCAGGAGGGTAATTCTGGAAATTTTCAGCTTGAATGATCTGCTTGAGATGCTTGAAACGCTTGGCACTGGACTGGCCCTTTGGATACTTCTCGTAAATTTGAATCTTCTTGAAGCTGAAATAGGGTGGCAACACAAGTTCTGCTTCTAATACCTCTGGCTCCATTCTTCTCTCCTTTCTCTGTCAAAACTGCACTGCACATCTCAATTTTACGACACTCCGTTGATAGTGGACATTGTCATTATGAGAAAACAAGGAAGTCATTGATTTGCATTCATTTTAGCTCCCATCCCCCTAAACCCCCAGCTTCAATTCCCATGCCAGATGAGTATGCTGGGTAGTCCGGTAATGATGAGATGAGACATCAACAATAACTAATCACGTATAGGTGGATGATTTTGGACTCAGACAGTTCACTATAACAAGAGACAAAACACATGATACAGAGTGAAAACGCATATATCACCAAACACCAATCATCTAACGCATAATTGATGGAGATTTTGAGATGTGCTGTGAGGATTTATCATCGAAATTATTCAATTCAAAAGACAATGTGGTGCCCTGGATCTCAAACCAAGTTACATGACTTGCTTTATAATTTAGGGGAGATATTTTTTTCATATCATAAAATAAATTTCATTCTAAGTTAAGTCATAAGAAACTGAACTGCACTCAACTATATTTACCAAAAACTTTATTTCTGTACACATCGGAAGATGAGGCTAAGGAGGGGGATTTCTACAAAAAAACAATAGGAGTCACAAACACTAAATATCCCGTCTCCTATCGAGTATGTACACATTGTCAAAACAACAACAAAAACAAAACTCTCCCACACGTGCGCTCCTCAGTCACCTTCTAATATGAATAAAAGACACAATAAACACGTGAGTTTTTAAAATAAAAACTCAGCAAATGGGCGGTTAGTCTTAACTTGGAATTGACTGATAACAAGACAAATAGGTAAACAAACTATCAATTTGCAGAATCTATAGAAGTCTAGCTGCAACAATCACCCAGGGGAAGACAACACTCCACCCTATACACCTCGCACCCAACCTGGCATCACGAGGTCCCCTAAGAAGTTATTCAACCCTTCTCAGTCCTCTAGAGAGAATACCATTACTTCTCTTCATCCCTCTCCAAGCATCCCGACACCCAGGTCTCACATTGGCTCTTTAGCCAACTACACATATTCGTAATTCCGCCTTGTTGCAGCACCAAAAATTTCAGTATGCTAACAATCACAAATAGGTCTAAACATACATTATTAGATACTTCAAGGTATATAGGAACTCTCGTTAGAGGCGACACAGTGGAGAGTCCAACGTTTGCCTACAGAAAACTCAGAAACTACCAACATGGACAGAACTAGACAAAAGCGAGTAGTCTCGGTGTTTAGAGCCAAAACCATAGTAAACCATCACAGAAAATTCTCAAATTTTAACATGTGATAGCAAGGCCCTAAAGTAACACTTTTCATGCAGAAAACCAAGTCCAATTCTGTATGTAAAGAGAGCAGCAATGTGGTTCATACAGCTCAAAATTCCTTTCACCAAACATAATCAACAACCAGGAGGTTTAGTCCATTTCGAAGTTCAAAACTCAGTAAAATGCGTTGAAATTTTGATATGTTCTACACCTACATGTCTCCTACTACTTTCATGAAGGAAGTAAGTCCATATTCTAACTTAAGAATTTTACAAAAACTTGAAACCAGACTGAGGTCGGGGTTCTACAATTCTGGACAGCTCACAAATGATATAAAATCAAGTCCTTGGGTGGATCAATTTAACTTCAAAAAATCTCAATTAAATATATGTTGTAGGTCAGGATGTATTGCACAACTCTCCAGAAGGTAAGTCCATCCAATTCTCAAAGCATTTGATGACGGAAAATCGGCAAACCAGCCTCGACCACACATGTATAGCACCTAATCGAGCATTGACCACTAGCGATGCATCACCAACAACTCGAAAAATCCATTCAAAGCCACCATTGAACTCTCAACCTTCCTAAGTCAACACGCAAGTCTCCGAGTACCCATTCAACCCCACGACTAGCCCGAATGAGCCCAAAACAGAATCATCAGATCAAGAATCGTCCTTAACTCGCTCAATCCGTGCCTCTCACAGGCTCTCTCACGCTCTCTCTCTCTCTCGCACGGCCTCCCTCTCGCTTGCATCCAAATCGTGACTCCCCCTCTTCGCCGCGACTTCATCAACAACACAACCAAAACAGCCAGAATACCAACCATATCGACACGCAAACGTATTTCAGTTAGTGCAGAAGGATAAAACTTCGATTCGCTCACAATCCAGCTCCGAACCGAGCTTGTGGTTCTCTGATTTTTGCACCAAGCCCCGAAATCCACCCCAATCATTCACATGCACAGCAAAATAAAGCCAACCCGTGCAACCCAAGACCCTAATCACAGCTCCACTTGCCTGGATCTTTCACCGGCAGAAGAGGGAGGAAGCGTCAGGCGAGTTGGGGCTTCGCGGCCGGCGGCGGGAGCTCCGAACGGGACAGGGCAGCGACGATTCCGCTGCTGACGGAGGCGCGGGGCTACCAGGGCAGGGTTCGGTTCGGATTTCGGGGGCAGGAAAAGAAATTGAGGAAGAAAGCGGTGGGCAAAATGTTTCTCTTTATTCTTTACCAAAAAAAAAATGTTTCTCTTTATTTTATTTCTCCCTTCTTCTTTTTTTTTTTCTTTTTTTTTAACTAAAATGGTTGGAGAAAAGGAACGTCACAACCAGGAAACATACTCATCTCTCTCTCTCTCTCTCTCTATATATATATATATATATATTATTACTATTATTTTTTTAACCTAAAAAACAATCTTGGTCTCTAATATGCTTAATCTAATTAACGAGAAACGAAAAGAATAATTTGGGCATCACATACAAAGTCGGAGAAAAAGTCGTAATTGGACGGAATCTTGTGGGCGTGGGTTACCGGCATCCTAAGTTGAGCCGGATAATACTAGAATTCGAGTTGGGTTCCTATTTCCCGGCGTGTCTTGGTCCAGCAGTAGAACCGGAGACTCGAATTCTAGCATTAACGGCAACGCTACTTTTGCAGATCAGTGGAGAGAGCATAGCAAGAGAAAAGAAAACGAAAATCCGTACAACTGGGGGGCTCTCAAACAGAGAAGAAAAGACTGATTTTTGAGATGCGAGGTGTGTCTGAGCGGCAGTGAGGTCCCATTCCTGCCGTTCAAGACAAGGCATTGAGGCTGCTACTTATGTAGCGTCAATGTGTCGACCCGATATTTTTTAAAAATAAAAAATTTTGATATGTTCCAACACATTATATATTAAATATATTTTTATATAAAAATACATAAATAATTAATAATAATAACCTAGAATTAATTTACACAAAAATTATTAAATAATATCATTTATTGTTTTAATTTGTTACAATAATACATAAAACTTAGAGGAAAAAAACATTGTTTAAAGAAAAATGCTGAAATGATATTTTTAAATTTATTTATTTATCATATATAGCATTTTTTTGGGGTAAAATATCATATATAGTATTTTTTTTTATTACTTCTTTCATAGTAAAAGACTTTTAAAAAAACTAAAACAATTTAAAAAAAAATAAAACTGAAAAAAAAAAAATTGACCCGTGCGTATATATTTATAGCAATTTTATTACTTGTTTTATTACTTCTTTGTGTATATTTATATTTTGACCCCTCAAATATTAGAAATTTTTAAAATTGACCCCGTGCGTGTCGGAATTCTACACTTGCGTGTTGGAGCGTGTCGGAGAGAGTTGACCACGTGTCGGATTTTTCGACGCTCGTTGACCGCGTATCAGAGCGTGTTGGGACATGTCGGAGTGTCGAACACAACACGAAGGCTTTCGAAGATTGTCCGTGCTACATAGGCTACTACTACAATTAGCTAAGCAAATGCGGGAGAAAGGGCTGGCCTTGCAATCACATCGTGTTCTAGGAACAAGCGTATGGAAATAAAACCCAAGATCAGCACGTATCGAAGGAGGGAAAAAAGGGGGAAGCGCTTGAGACGAGAAGCCGCTTCAGTTCAACTGAGATTGGAACCCAAAAACTTGTCGTCTTCTGAAATGAGGTTGGAATCGACGACTCGGACCGAAACCTAAGAGGCTAACGACCAATGGGCTGAAAGATTTCACCTAAACCACCTCCCCCTTCGACCATCGGAACTCAGCAATTCATGCACAGCTCGGGATTTCCGAGGAGGGAGAGAGGCAGAGAGGGAGGGAGAGAGAGAGAGAGACGCACCTTGAGTTCCAGATGGCGAGGGTGAGCGACGGCGTGGGAGGGGGGGCGGGGGCGAGAGAGGCTCGAGAGGTGCCGAGGAGGACCCAGGACTTGGGATGGGACAAGAGAGAATGTAAATTTTCCTTGGTTTTCCTTTCTTTTTTTTTTGATAATCTAGGAAGCCCGTATGTCAACAGCGCAGCGGAGTAAACCCTGGAGAGACATGTGAGTCACCACCACCCCTCGTGTTCCTTCTTCTTCTTCTTCTTCTTCTTCTTCTTCTTTCTCTCTCAAAATAGAGGAAAGGTCATCAAAAATCATAAACTTTATTTAGTGTGATAAATTTAAAGATTAATACCTTGAAAAATCTTAAATTGGTACACTTATGATAATTTTACCCTAAACTGTTTTTTTGACTACCAAAAACCCCCCAAACTAGTATGTATTTGACAAATTTACCCCAAACTGATCTAGGTATTTTTTTGACTACCTATGTTAGTTTTTATTAAATTTAAGTTAAATGACATGTGACAGTTAACTAGTACACTAATTTGGAATTTTGCGCTCCGCTTATCACAGTTTAGAAATTGTAATTTTTTTGTTGTATTAATCCAATTTAGCGAAGATTATATTTGTCACAAATTTACTAACTTTTTGTTTTTTGCGGTCGAATAAATTAATTTGGGGTAAATTTATCATAAATGTACCCGTTTAGAGTTTTTTATAATCAGTTAGAGTAAATTTGTCATAATTGTACCGGTTTGAAATTTTTCATGATAAAAAAAATATTTTTTGGTAAATTTGTCATAAATGTACTAATTTTGGGTTTTTAGGGTATTCACCCTAAATTTAACTTAAGCTTTTTTCTGTAATATAAGAAACTCCAAATTTTATCAATTGTGACGCATTAATCCTAACTCTATAATTGAATGGCATTTTTATCTTTCTATTTTTAAATTTCTTTCTTTTTTCTTTTTTCTTTTTTCTCCTCTCTTCCCTCCGCCATGGCAGAGGGAAGAGAGGAGAAAAAAAAAAAAAAAAGCACTAAAATGTCCTATCATTTGGGGTTGTGTTATGCAAGTATAATTTTTAGGTATTTTGTGTCAAAAAAAATGTTTGAGATAAATTTGTTACATTCGATAAAGTTTAGGGTTTATGGTGACATTTTTCCATGAAAATATGTCTAAATATATTTGATTTTGTGTGTTTTACGAAAAAATTAGCATTTCTAGAAATTATTTTTTTTAAAACTAATAATACTTTCTAGTATTTAGCTAAAATCAAAAAACAAGCAGAAATTATTCTCCACTGTTTAAAAAGAAAATTTTGATTTTTTTTTTCTAACATGCACCACTCAAGGCACTAGTGATTGCGATAGGGGCAACCCAAGAATCGAGCATGGGCCCTAGGGTCATGGGCTAAGGTGCCAAGGACCTGAGCACAAGCATTGATCCTAAGTTCACAAAAGCCAAGCCCAAGACCCAATTGCCCATCCTCAACTCGTCAAACCAACAATATATGGGGGATAAGTACACTAATAGTGCCAAAAGTTGTGTACAGCGCTCACTTTGGTGCCAAAAATTTCCATCGGATCACTTAAGTGCCTAAAAATTTGAAAAACGATCATTTTAATGCCAATTCCGATCAGATTGACCGGAAATCCAATGTGGCACTTTTTTATTAATTTTTTAGGTTGACGTGGCTCGCCGGAGAGCACAGTCAGCATCTAAACCACAAAAACGACGTCGTTTGACTTCTTTCCCCCAAATCGAAACCCTAAATCCCTAAATTGAGAGAGAGAGAGAGAGAGAGAGAGAGAGAGAGAGAGAGAGAGAGAGAGAGGAGGAGGAGGAGGAGGAGGAGGAGGAGGCACATTGTCTTCTTCCCTAAAGAATGACACTAGTAACGAACGACACCAATAACAACACCAGCAGCGAACCAGTAGCAACACCAACAACGGCACCAACGGTGGCGACAGTGGCAGCACACCAGTAGCGGCACCTTCGACCCCTCTTCTTCTTCCTCCTCCTCCGCCCTTGCCTCATATTCTTTCTGCCACTTCTTGCCTAAGCAACAATCTCATTTTCTCCTCGCTCACCTAGTCGAGCATCTACAATGGTGGCCGAGCAACGGTGGCCGAGCGTTGGCAAGAAACAACGGTGGCCGAGTGGCGAGGAAGAAACCCTAACCCTAATTTCAATCCACGTACAAGCTAAACGACGTCATTTTTGTGAGGATGTCCACGTAGAAGGGCAAAACGACGTCGTTTCTTGAAGAGGATGGAAAACGACATCGTTTAAAGTCGAGCAACTTTTTTTTTTTAACTATAAATGCCACGTAATCATTTTGGCCGGAATTTATCGTTGTTGGCACCAAAGTAATCGTTCTTTCTTCAATTTGGCACTTAAGTGATCAAGCGGAAACTTTTGGCATCAAAATGAATGTCGTACATAACTTATGGCACCAATAGTGTACTTATCCCCACTATATGGTTTTCGATTCTTTTAGCACGATTGTAGCTAATCTAGTGAAATGAGTCAATTTTTTTTTTTTTTTACCCCAAGAGTGTTCCAAGCTCGGGTTCAATGGACTTGGCCCCAATCTCCTTGGACCTAGGCTCAATACCCATGGACCCAATCTAAAGCATTAGGAATTTGAGCACAAGCACCAAGGTTCCAAAGCCTTGCATTGATGGACCTTTGGTCCGATCCTAGCGCAAATGGACTTAGGCACAAGCAGTAAATCCCAAGGCTGGCCTCAATGTAGCCAAGGCACTAGGAATCTGGGCACGGTCCTTAAGGGTCCCGAGCCTAGCCTTGTTAGACCAAAGCTTAGGTGTCAAAGATCCAAGCATGGGCATACCCAATCCCATGTGCCAAGGCAAGGGCACTTGGGTCCCAAGCCTGGCCTCCATGGACCTTGGCAAAAGCATTAGGGTTCTAAACCTAGTCTTAATAGACCCAAGCCAAAACTCTGTGGACTTGAAACTAGGCATGGGTGTTGGGGTCTTGGGCCCAACCTATATGGCCCTAGGCCGACCTTGTGGACCTAGACTTGAATGTTAGGGTTCTAAGCCTAGCCTCTATGCACTCAAGCCTAGTGTTGGGGACTCAGGCCAAGCATTGGGGTATTGGGCATGGGCACCGAGGTCCTAAGCTTGGACTTGATGGATTTCGGCTGCCCTAGTGTACCTCAGCTCACTACCAAGGACCTAGGAATGGGTGTTGGGATTCTCGTCCCTAAGTGCGAAATCTCTAATTTAAATGCTAATGACTAGTTATATATATTGAAAAATGACTTTCAACTTTATTAAGATGGAATCATTTTCTTAAATTTAAGCATAAGTTTTTCCTTAATTAGAAAAACATATTCCATTAAACTCATTTTACTAAGTTTTTTTAGTCAGTAACGATCTAAATGTTAAAAATTGAATAAAATGTTTTTCCATTGAAATTTTCCACAAAACAAACATATGCTAAAGCACGATACTAAAAAATAGATAGTTATTAGAATTCGCCATGTGTCATAAGATAATTAACTGTATAGTCTCAAATTTTATATACGCACATATTACATTGCGATATTATATATCCAAGAAATAAGGAAATGGCTATGATGATTTTCTCTACCGTTTTCTTTTAGAATCCGCTGTAATTGGAGAAGGTAAGTGGAGCTAGGAACCTCGCCCCCATCCACTCATTTCTAGTTGTAGACGCATATTTTTTGTCATGATATTGCCGTTGATATTTACACATGAAAAATGATATAATCACTTATCATATTTTTACAATTTCAATAACAAGGCTTAGGTTCAAAGATTTATTGCAGGGTATACTTGGAAGGGCTCATGCGGCAACAGCCTATACGTGGCTCATGCTCAACTTGTAGAGGGTTAACCCTAAATTACTAGCGGGATCCCGAATTATCCCTTTCTACCGAAATGTTCTTGAGCTTCAGTCCCTCTCCTTGGCAAGACGGGACCTAGACTGCTCCTAACATTTTCTAGTGGGCTTGATGTTAGCCGGGTCCTCGTCACATAGGCCACATACTCGTAGCCGTGTGTCCAGAGGGAATGTGGCAAAACACAATCCGTAAGTTCCTACCTCTCTCTATAAGTTCTTTTCTTTCCGTCATACCACTATAAAGTAACACAAAAATTCTGTACTTTTTAATGATATCAATTTAATATTAAATATTTTGATTTAGTGTCAGTTCAATTATTTCAACTAATTTTAACTAAACATTATTGACGTGAAACTAGTTGGCTTATGTGGCACCGTCGACTCTAATATGGACAATCTTTAATTATATTTTTAATTTGATTTTCACTTATTTTTGTCTTATTATTTTTTTTCTTTTTTTTTTTCTCTATTTTCTTCTTCTTAATAGTGACCAACTATCAGCCATGCTTAGAGGGGTTGGCCTTGTCAAATTTGACTTGAGTGAGGGTAGCCTTGGCAAAGGCTTCCCTCACCAAATCTGGCAAGGTTGCCTTGAATTGGGCAACGATCAACCTCGCTAGATTTGGCCTAGGCGAGTAACCTTGCAAGGGCTCATTCACTAGATATGGCTTAAGTGAGGCCAACCCTCATTGGGATTGTTGGCCTCACCTAGGCCATATCTAGTGAGGTTGACCCTCGTGGATGGTTGAGGCCAACCCGCCTGCCCACTTAGCCATTGTTTGTGGCCAATGGTCAGTCATCAATGAAAGGAGGAAGAAATGAGATAAAACTGAAAAAAAGAAAAATATTAGAAAAAATTATTAAAAATTATTAACAACGTCAACATCGCGCCATCACGTAAGCTGTTCAACGTCCACATTAACAATATCCGACCAAAATTTAGTCGAAATGACCGAATTGGCACTAAATTAAAAAGTTTAGAACTAAATTGACACCATTAAAAAGTTTAGAACTGACACAAATGCAATAGGTTTATAATTCTTTCAACTTTTTCTTTGCATTCACTTTGAGGGTAAGAATTTGCAACGGTAGAGCTATAGTGCCAACATTAGGTGAAAAAAACGATAATGATTGTTTTTCGCAATATTTAGGCTATAGTTTACTATATTCTAATTAACGACCATCCAATAATTGTACTCACGTATAAGATCCTTTCATATGAGAAATTAGACGTTAGTATGTGAGCATGTTTCATTGACGATTCAATGGATATACCGTAACATCTCTTTCATTTTGTAAACGGATGTACAATGTACTTTGATTTGATAAAAAAAACAAAAAAAAAAACAAAAAAAAATCGGAAAAAATGAGCCCTGGAATCACGAAGGCTATCCATCTGTATTTTGGCTCTCCCCTTGTATGATCCATAGGCTAGTGGCGTATATCATGGCCTCGGAGATTTACTTGTTCTACAATAAGTTCGCTTGTCATTAAAAAAAAAAAATAATAACAGCAATGTGCATTTACATTGATCTGCTCAGCTTAGTAATGGTAATTTTTTTTGTCCTCTAACATATTTCCTTTGCACAATTAAATCTTCTAACTTATGCGGTATGTGCAACCAAAATTTTTCGCCATGGATACACTTGGATAAGGTGATACAATTGCCCTATCTCCACATGGC
>JAHMTN010000612.1:0-60820 GCA_019915205.1 Eucalyptus rudis
CCATGGAAAAAAACAGGGATTTTGTACCCTGCTTATTGCTCTGAAACTGCAGTCAAAAAGGTCTTTGTCACTTGTCCAATGTGGAAAGGATCATATTTTGCTCGTTTGACACGATTTTGAAAGAAGATTGAAGGGAGAAGTCGAGAGAGAAGAGTTGGAGAAATTTTTTGTATATTCTTGTCTGTTTACTCAGTGTAAACATTTGATATTATAGTACAAGTATGTGTAAAGAAAAGACAATAAAATAATATATATATATTAGATTTGATATTGAATAATCTTGATCGATATTGAATGATCTTGATTGATTCAATAATATCAGCATGATTGATTCTTGCATATCTTCTAGTATCCTGCATATCTTCCAACACTCCCCCTCAAGCTGGTGGCTTGTGGATGTCCAAGACGCCTAGCTTGCTCAAAAGATATGCATGCTGTCTCTGACATAAGGGTTTGGTGAAGACATCTACCGGTTGCTCCTTTGTTCCAATCCCTTGTGTCTCGATCATTCCTTGCTTAATTTTCTCCCGAGTGAAATGATAGTCCACTTCTATATGTTTCGTTCTTTCATGCACAATGGGATTTGACGCAAGTTTGAGGGCTGCATCATTGTCATAAAATAACCTTGTTGGTCCTTCAACTTGTACCCCAAGATCCTGAAGTAATCCTCGTAACCACACTATTTCACATGTGGTTTTAGCCATGGCACAATATTCTGCATCTGCCGAGGATAATGAAACGGTTGGCTATTTCTTCATCTTCTAGAAAAGTAAGGGATCCCCTAACTTAATACAAAAACCAGTTATGGACCTTCTGCTCATTGGACGAGTTGCATAGTCTGCATCACAATACGTAGTCATCCTCATGTCACATTTCTTGGAAAGAAGAATACCAAGTCCAAGACATTTCTTCAAGTACTTTACCACCTTCAATGCAGCATTCATATGAGATTGCTTGGGTTTGTGCATAAATTGACTGAGCATCTGCACGACATAACTTATATCTGGCCTAGTCATGGTCAAATATATGAGCTTCCCAACAAGTTTCTGATACCCCAATGGATACCTAAGAATGGGATCATCTTGTTGAGATAGTCCAGTATCATAATCCACTGTAGTGAGTTTGGTATTTTGCTCTATTGGTATCACTGCTGGCTTACATCCTGATAAACCTACTTCTAAAATAATTTCTAGAGCAAATTTCCTCTGGCTAAGGGAGATACCTTGGTCTGATCGTGCAATTTCAATTCTAATGAAATACTTTGGAGGACCTACGTCTTTAATGTGGAAGGTGGAACGCAAATATTCCTTGAAACCCTTGATAGCTACTTTGTCGTTACCCATAATAAGTATATCATCTACATATATCATCAAGTAAATAGATGATGTACCTTGAGTCCATGTAAAAACAGCATAATCGAATTTGGACTGTTGAAAATCGGCAGATATTAGAGACTCAACAAATTTTGCGTACCACTGTCTAGAAGCCTGCTTTAGTCCATACAAGGATTTGCGGAGACGACATACTTTATTCTCCCCTTATCTCCGTAAACCTTATGGCACTTCCATATATATCTCCTTGTCTAGATCTCCATGCAAGAAAGCATTGTAAATGTCCATTTGATGTAATGACTAGTCCCGGAAGGCTGTTACTGAAAGAAATGAGCGAACAGTGACATCTTTGGCTACTGGGGAAAAGGTTTTGTGATAGTCAAAACCTTCCCACTGTGTGAAACCCTTTGCCACCAATCGAGCCTTGTACCATTCGATCGATCCATATGCCTGATATTTGATCTTATATATCCATTTGCATCCAATTGCTTTGCAATGCGAGGGTAAGGTAACAAGATCTCATGTGTGATTATCTATTAAGGCCTTCAATTATGCTTCCATAGCTTTCTACCATCGTGGATCACTGCTTGCTTCATCAAAACTAGTCGGCTCTTGCTTTTTGGAGATGCGAGTGACACAACATCTATGTTCAGGAGATAATTTATCGAAGGAAGCATAAGAGGAAATGGGGAAAGGAATACTTGGCGAATTCCCAACACCGCATATGTAGTCTTTTGTCCAAGTAGGTGGACGTGTGGCTCGTCTGAAACGCCACAGTGGTTCATCTTCTGGGGGAAATTGAGTATCTGGATCTTCCGTGGGAGGTGAATGTGAAGGAATCACATCATCCGAGCTTTCATCTGCAACTTCCATTAAGGGTGTCAAGTTGGCACTTGATGTAGAAGAATTCCTTGTATCGACCGATGAGGGAAGTAAGACATATTCAGGATCTCCGATTGGTTCCTCGATATGAGATATATGAGAATTTCCAGTGCTATCTATGCTTGACTTCTGAGAAGCAAATGGAAAGATATTTTCCTGGAATAAAACGTCTCTACTGATTGAGAATTCCCCTGTAGAAGGATCAAACACCCGGTATCCCTTTTGTAAGTTGGGATATCCCATGAATATGCAACTTCGAGCTCGAGGACCCATCTTATCCCTAGGTCCCACAATTGTGGCATATCATAGACAACCAAATATTTTCAGGTGATCCAAGTCTAGTTTCTTCTCGAAAAGCTACTCGAAAGGAGTTCGTCCGTCTAGTATTTTAGATGACATACGATTTATCAAATAGGCTGCAGTTAATACACATTCTCCCCAAAAATTGTCTGGAATAAAGGCTTGAAATTTCAAAGCCCTTGCAACTTCCATTAGGTGACGATGCTTCCTTTCCACCACTCCATTTTGTTGTGGTGTATATACACATGAGCTCTCATGTAATATCCCTTGTGAAGAAAATAGAGTAGCACATTCATGATTGAAAAATTCCTTTCCATTATCTGTCCTTATTCTTTGGACAGTTTTCCCGAACTAGGTCTTTGATAGAGAAAGGAAATTTCTTAATTGGGACAAAACTTGATCCTTAGATTGCATGAGAAAAATCCATGCGGCTCTGGAGTGATCATCCACAATAGTAAGGAAGAACCAAGACCCATCATGGTTCAATGTATGATATGGACCCCAGACATCAATATGCAGCAAGGAAAAAATGTTATTTGTACGACTTTTGCTCAAAGGAAAAGGACTACACGACTGCTTTGCAAGCGAACAAACATGACACTAAGGATAGGGGAAAAAAAAGAACTATGGCCCAATCTGGAATGCAAAAGGAATTTTCTATCATTGGTAGTTAAGTTACACAATGATTTATTACAAGGAAAATTATGAAGCTTTTTGGTTAAGCTTTTCCAGAAAAACAATCCTTCAAAGAGATTAGCCCAGCCCATCAGTTTCCCAGTCAAAAGGGCCTAAAATAAATAGGTATCAACATTGAAAAATACTCAACATGAATTTTCCTCACAAGCTCTAGACACATAAATAAGATTAAATTGGAAGTTCTGAACATGAAGGACATGGCTTAGAACAATTTGGGAGTTAAGAGTGATTGTTCCTGTTGTAGTAACATGAGTGATGTTCCCATTTTGGTAATTGCACAGTAATAGGATTATCTAATTCTTCATGAATAACAGAAAATAATCCTTTATCACATGCTATATAATCACTGGTTCCTGAATCAATAATCCAAGCATTTCTTGATATAGAATTTATCAGGCTACAAGAAATACCTGTGAAGTTGCTTCCCTTTTTTTGAACGTCCAATTTTTGTAGCGCTTGCATTAATTGCTAATATTCCCCATATGTGATAGGCTGGTCCGCTGATCCTGTAATTTGATAGGTGGAGGCGGCTGCTTGTCACGCCCCGATCCTCGGGCACGCACACATCCTTCTTTGATGGTCGATTTTATAATGCGGTATCCAGGACAAAGTATCGCCGACCCTTTGATTTATTAAGCACATGCGGAAGCAGTTAAAATCCCCAGACAATAAAACGATGGGATAGAAAAGCAGGGCCATATTTTTCATATTGAAATTTATAACCAAACTTTTATACAAAACACAAACCAATTCATAACTATTCACTTCAAAAGGAATTCTCAAAAGAAGATAGACTCTCAGTCCATCCAGGCCATACTTAAGGCCCCTCTCGAGATTATCTTCTTCTTCCAAAAATCCTTCTCTTTAAGTTTCACCTTCGAGTTCTCCTTCTTAGACTCCTCCTCAACTCCTCAGTGGGGTCCTAAAATGTTTTCCCCAAACTAGGATGAGACTACGTCTCAGCGAGTTCTACCCCACTAAGCCCGATTAGTAAACCATTATACTATAGGCTGCCTATACACGCACAGGGCAGAAGACGTACCTTGGCCTCATATCCCACCTGCAAGTCAGTACAATTCATAATAGGCACCCAAGCAATCATATCATTGATCGAAGCATCAATCAAATCGACCTAGTCGATTAAATGCCAACAAGATCACTCACGGTCATTCCCAATCAGTCAATCAATTCACGACGTCAAATCAAAGTAATGATCAATCGACCTAGTCGATTACATATCAGCCTGACCATTTCCCGGTCATTCAAGCTATTGCTATACAGTCTCAATTGATAAAACCAATTACCGAGCCACGTGCATTCTCCGAGGTAATGCATTAATTTACCGAGCCCACGTGCCCTTTTAAATGCCATTTTGAATCAGCGAGCCCACGTGCATTCTCCGAGGCAATGCATCAAGTCACCGAGCCCACGTGTCTCTTCAAGATGCCAAATTTACTCATTGAGACCACGTGCATTCTCTGAGGTAATGCATCAAATTATCGAGCCCACGTGTCTCTTTCAAGATGCCACACTTAATAACTGAGCCACATGCATTCTCCAAAGCGACATACTTCATCACCGAGCCATGTGCATTCTCCGAGGTGATATATCTAATCGTCAAGCCCCGTGCATTCTCCAAGGCGACATACTAATCATCGAGCCATGTGCATTCTCCGAGGCGATATACCAAATCACCAAGCCACGTGCATTCTCCGAGATGATGTACTATTCACCGAGCCACGTGCCTTTCATGATGATTCATCCCATTTCTAAAGTTATTATCCACAATTAAATCAATTCAGCACAAATTAAAGCTCAATTAAATAAATGGACTGCGCCACAATGATCAGCACGAGATTTCGGTCGTCGGTCATCTCAAACTTAATTTCCGAAAAATAATTAATTAATTAATTAATTTCGAAAATTAATTATTAAATATTAAAAAATTCCGTTTAGCTCAAAATAAGGCCCAATTAAATAAATGGACTTCACCACGATCATCAACATAATATTCCGGTCACAGGCCATCTCAGTTGAATTTTCGGAAAATAATTAATTAATTAATTAATTTCGAAAATTAAATAATTAATATTAAAAATTAAATTTAGCTCAAAATAAAGCCCGATTAAATAAACAGACTTCACCACAGTCATCAACATAATATTCCGGTCACTGGCCATCCCAGTTGAATTTTCAGAAAATAAATAATTAATTAATTTAATTCCGAAAAATAATATTTAAATGCCAAAAATCTCACTTAGGCCTGAATCACCAAATTGAAGCCCACTAAGGGGTCGGAAAATTTCTTAGATGCTTCCAATAATTAGTAGACCACGTCTACTTGCTAATTGCATAATCAATTTATCTAAATCGCATCACAATTGACTAATAATTGCTAATTTATTCTAATATAACAACCTAAACATAATTAATTAAAACTAAACCAACCTGAAGCATAATTAGCCAACTAATCCTGGATTAGTGAGATTACTCACCAAATCGCGCGCAAATTGTATCAATCCGACGGCGGCGGCGCGAGGAACGACAAACTCCAAAACACGGCTCGGGTTCGGGGCCCGGAAACGGCCCAAAAGCGAGCCCGAAGGTGCTGGAAACCCATTTCGTGGGTTGCGGTTCAAGGTTTGCCGGAGCTAATCCAGCGGCTAGGGCGGCGAGGGAAGGCCGGCGGAGGGCGAAGGGGACGCCGGGGAGGTTGCACGGTGGTCGGACGGAGGTAGGCGATGGCCGAAGGCGCCGAACTGAGCTGGGTAGCGGCTGGACTTGCACAGGGGAGGGATGGCAGCGAGCTGAAGACGCGGGGGCGCGTGGACGGCGAAATGGCAGCGAGTGGTGGGCGTCCGGGCGGCGGTGCGAGCGGTGATGGCTCCGTCGAGCTGCAGCCGTGCGGCTTCTTCTTCTTCCTCGTTTCTAGTTTTCACGAGCGAGAAACGAGGGGAATGGGGGCCTTCGGTCATGTGGGGGGAAAGTGGGAGAGAAGAGAGAGGAGAGAGAGGGAAGAGATAAGGGAGAGTTTTGACTGGTCAAAAGGAGAGAGAAAAGTGAGTTGGTGGGGGGAAAAATTGCACGAGGGGGAGGGGAGGAGAGAGAAGAGAGAGAAAAAGAGAGAAAAGAGAGAAAAGAAAAAGGGAAAGAAAATAACACTTTAATAAGAAAACATAATTTTCTTATTACTTCTATTATTTTTCTTTTCTCATTCCCTTTTTATTTTCTTCTGATCTTCGATTTTTCCTCCGATAATTTCTTTCTTGAAATTTCGAACCCGTCAATAAATTGACAAACGATGAGACAAGATCCTAAAAATAAGAATTATGACGCGCTTAAAATTCGATTCCCGAAATCGAGTTCAATTTCGTGGTTAAAAATCGATCAGACGTGATTTTAGTCCAATCCAACAAATTGAGTAGCTTTTAGGGATTTTACTGCAGATACGTCCCTTAACGGCTTCACCCAATAGGTTAGTTAACTCGTGAGTGATTAGCTCAGAGAAAAAGGACTATAGGCACGTCGACGAAATGCCCATTTCACTTTATCGAAATGAGGTCGAATTGGGCCGTTGGATCCCTTAGATCCGGATACATCTCCGCCGTCCAAATCAGTCAAATATCGCGTGCCTTAATATAAAATCTATTTTAATATAAAATCTTCAAGGTGCTAATTCCTACGCCGAAGTGCTAACGCCTTTTGTAGGTTAACTTATTTCACCCAACAGCAATCAGAAAACTAGATGAAAAGAAATGAAGCAGAAGAAGCAGATCACAGATGTGTGACCTGCTCTAATACCATGAAAGAAGATTAAAGGGAGAAGTCGAGAGAGAAGAGTTGGGGAAATTTTTTGTATATTCTTGTCTATTTACTTAGTGTACAAATTTGATATTATAGTACAAAGTATGTGTAAAGAAAAGGCAATAAAATAATATACAGATTAGATCTGATATTGAATAATCTTGATCGATATTGAATGATCATGATTGATTCAATAATATAAGAATGATTGATTCTTGCATATCTTCTAGTATCCTACATATCTTCCAACAGATTTATTTTTTCTTTTCTTGACCCAAGGTGATCTCAATATATCTTTATTTCCTCTTGTTTGCTAAAGAAGAAATTTTCTTCCTTGCAAGTATTAAAAATGCCTCCCTTCTTCATATGCAAGTGCCATTTTGCAAAGCCTTTTAGCTCTGTATGTTCCTAGATTCCTCAGGCAAAAAAAGTTCGCCATACGGTTAGTCTTTTATTTTAGCTACGTCAGCTTCAACTATTCTAGTGACACCATCCTCTTTTTCCTTTCCACCGATGATTAAGGAGACATTTATCTGAATTAAAAGATCAAATAGATTTTTTTTTTTTTGTTTACATTTGCATGGATGGTGGTTATAAACAATCCTTTTGAGTGGGATTAGCTTAGAATGGATCCTCATAATGTAAAAATGTGCTTCAAGTAATTGTCTAAAACATTTTCTTTGAACAGGGTTTCTTTCTGATCTCATACTTTGGCCAGAGTCTCTTAGATAAGACTCTTTGGACCCAATTATAAAAATGGTATCCCATGTGGACTGTTGAGCATGATGAGGCTTACAGAATGTCTCGCCACCTTAGAAAATCTTTGAGTACCCCTTACATATTCATCTTTACTCTTCATATAAGGGCTCTTCTTTAACCCTCCCGATGGCAACTCTCTTGGTTTCAGTCAAACTATTATTTAGTTTGGTGAAGGTTATATTTGGACATGAGGACTCTTGGAGTGTCAAAAGTTGGCACAAAGGGACACTTAAGTGCCAAAAGTTACGAAAGTGACACTTAAGTGCCAAAATCGGAGCAAAATGGATCACTTAAGTGCCAATCCGACCAAAATGCTGAAGTGGCGATTTTTCAGCAAAGCAAGTATAAAACGGTGTCGTTTTGGTGCTAATGTGGTATAAAAAATTTTAATATTAAAAAATTAAAAATTTAAAAAAAAAAAGTGGGGGGGAGGCAATTAAGGGCCCTTCCCGACAGTAGAAGGCAGCTTGAGGGCACAGCCTTCAACTACCTACCCCTTCTTTATTTTTATTTTTAACTATTTTAATTATTTTATTTTTTAATATTTGTATTTGTATTTTAAATATTTTAAATAAAATTAGTTTTAAATTTAATTAATTAATTTTTATATTAATTTATTACCATGTCAGCACTAAAACAACATCGTTTTTGTACTATTTGGCCACATTAGCGTGCAAAACGGCATCGTTTTGCACTTACTTCACCGAAAATTGCCCACATCAGCATTTTTGTCGAATTTTAACCAAAGTGGCACTTAAGTGATCCATTATTCTTTGATTTTGACACTTAAATATTACTTTCGTAACTTTTGGCAATTAAATGTCCATTTGTGTCAACTTTTGGCACTTGAAGCGTACTTTTACCATAATGAAGCATATGAGTATAAATGAACACCCCTTGCAAGATAAGAAATTAAATGTCTACATTGCATCTTCATCAAATGAGGTAAAATTAGCTTGAACCTTGCACAAATTTCAAAAAAAAGCTCACATGAACATGGTATTAAATGATCATTGTACTTAGCGCTCACCTACCTGATGGACAATGAAAACATAGGTGAAAGTTTTGCCGAGCGAAATGGGCCTTGGAACGACATCCCCTATTCCATCTCTCCTCAGACTTTGAATTTGCAATTCAATCCAATCCAGACTCATCATCGCATAAACTTCTCATTACAATCTTCATCAAACACAATTTGGATATTGTGCCAGTGGGTTGCGACATTTTGGCTCAACCTATTGGAAAATGAATTATTTGAATTTTTTAAAAAATATCACTTATTTCACTTGAATTAATTAGTTGATGAAAAAGATTTTCATTATCAACAATAATGTATGTTTAAATATTTTTTATGGAAGATGGAAATATCTTTGGAGCATATATTTTCATAAGCTATGAAGAGATCATTTATAAGATAATGTTTTCCCAATCATTCATTTTTCACAAAATAAATACAGTGAATTTAATAAAATTTAATCAAAGAGCAACCATTATTGAGGTGGAACTATGTTAATCGATGGTTTTATTAACTAGAACCACGTTGAAGACTTGATTATGTTTACCTATTGTTGGAAATCAAGTCGACAGAAGATGACTCACCTTTACCCAATGCGCAAACAATAATTGACCCAGAACGATTGTTGAATTGCAAATGAATCACGAACAAAATACCTCACGTTGGTCTACGCAATAACACATATCACATTCTACGCAATCTTAGTGACATCCTGTGGGTCAAGAATATGTCTCTAGGAACAGTCTTTATAAATGGATCAGCAACTATTTTATTGGTTGAAATGTTTTGTAGAATCACTTCTTTCTGCGCTATAATATCTCTGATGAAGTTGTTCTTTATGTCAATGTGCTTCATCCTTCCATGATACTTAGGATCCTTTACATAGGCAATAGCTACTTGACTATCACAATAAATTATCACTAGTCTTGGAACTTTAGTGACGGTGGCTAAATTTTCAAAGAAACGTTTTAGCCATACTGCTTCTTGCACTGCGGTAGAGCATGCAATAAATTCTGTCTCCATTGTAGATAAGGTCGTGCATGTCTGTTTCTTGCTATTCTAAGAAATTGCACCTCCATTAAGCAAAAACGCATATCCATAAGTCAATTTACGCTCATCTAGGTCTCCACCCCAATCAACATATGAATAACCCAATAGGCGTAAATCATTCCCTTGGTAACAAAGTTGATAGTCCATGGTGTCCTTCAAGTATCTCAGGATTCTCTTCACTTTTTTCCAGTGTGATTGACCAAGATTTGATTGATATCGGCTCACCAATCTCATGGCATAACATATGTCAAGTCAAGTACATATCATAGTATACATCAAACTTCCGATCACACTAGTGTAGGGAGCAGTTTCCATCACTTTAATTTCTTCTGGAGTCTTAGGACACATCTCAGTACTTAAGCATTCACCTTACATAACAATGATATCAATGGGATTACAATACTGCATATTGAAACGCTCAAGAATCTTCATTATATTAGACTATTGTGATAAAACAATGAGTTTCCTGAATCGATCTCTTTCGATCTTAACTCCTAATATGTAGGCAGCTTCTCCCATGTCCTTCATTTCAAAATTAGAGGACAACCATTCTTTTATGGTGATAACCAAAACCTTATCATTTCCAACCAATAGAATATCGTTCATATAAAGTAATAAAGTCACAAATTTATCTTCAGACCGCTTGACATATACACAGTGATATTCTTTAATCATCGTGAAACCAAAAGTGGTTATGACTTGATGAAAACGAAGATACCACTGTCTAGATGATTGCTTAAAGCCATATATTGAGCGATGAAACTTGCAAACTTTATCCTATTGACCTTTAACTATGAAACATATTGGCTACTTCATATAGATTTTATCATCTAGTTCTCCATTGAGAAATGCCGTCTTTACATCCATTTGATGTAATTCAAGGTCAAAATGTGCAACGATGGCTAAAACAATGCGTATTAAGGCAAACCTTACAATTGGTGAAAAGATTTTCTCATAATCTATACCCTCTTGTTAAGTATAACATTTCGCCACAAGACAAGTCTTATACTTTTCAATGGATCCATCCACCCTTCGCTTAATCTTAAAGACCCATTTGTTTCCAATAGCCTTACGATTCTGTAGTAAATCAACCAAGTTCCAGACATAATTTGCCCCCATTGACTCCATTTCATCTTCCAAATTTTTTCTCCATTCTTCTTTATCAGAGGATGAGAGAGCCTCTTGAACAATCTTAGACTCGACATCGTATTTTTGAGCAATCATAAATACTTCTCACTCAATCTCAAAACGACGACGAGGAACACTTTTACGATTATTTTTACGCAATTAAATTTCTCTTGAATTCAATTCATCAAGCGATGCAACACTCCCACTAGGTCTTGTATGCTAAGATGAATCTTCATTTCCCTCTACAACATCAGTGGGTGTGTTATTAAGATCTTTCATCTCATATAATCGGAAGTCCTTATCCATCCCACCTCTACCAGGAAAATCCTTCTCCAAGAACGTGACATCTCGTGACTCCATTTCGGTTACACTTCCATCAGCTACACATCCCCATAGACGTAGACTACTTAAGTCTGGTTTCCTACCAATCCATAATTCATAAGGGGTGGAAGTGATCGATTTTGAGGGCACTCGATTAAGTATATAGAAAATAGGTAAATTTGCTTGCGCCATTATAAATCTAACCATTTCCAGTAGGGTCATATTCCTTCTCTCAGCTACCCCCATTTTGTTGTGGAATACCAGGAATAGGCAATTGTCGTACAATTCCCTTTTTATCACAAAGAGCCTTGAATTGCTCCAATAGATACTCACGTCCGTGATCAGTTCTCAATGCCTTTATTGTTTTATTCAACTGATTCTCTACTATCGCTATATATCGTTTAAAGCAGTCTAATGCTTCTGACTTATGGGAGATCAGGAAGATATAACCGAAATGCGTGAAGTCATCTATAAAGTGATGAAATATGAGGCTCCATGCCTCGCCCTCACATACAAATGATCACAAATGTCGGAATGTATGAGTTGCAATGGAAATTTGGCTCTAGTCCATTTACCGAATGTTTTTCTAGTTACTTTTTCCGCTAGACAATGTTCACAGATGGGTAAATCAACATTAATGAGTGACCCTAAAATGCCTTCTTTAACTAATATTTGCATTCTTTGCAATCCAATGTGACATAATCTAGCATGCCATGTACTTGCATCAATATCAACATTACTCGAAGGTGCAATTAAAGAAAAAAACCATCAACATTAATATTGTACTGATCATAGTCAATGTCTAACACCATAAAACCATTCGATACATGACATGAACCATAATAAATTGTTCCATATAAAATGTCAATATAGTCACCATGAAAATTCAATACATAACCTAAGCTAAGAAGAACAACTATGGATATCAAGTTTCGTCAAATATCTGGAGTATAAAGGATATCATGTAGGAATAGGTTTCGACCACCACATAAAATTAATTTACATGTGTCAATACACTTTATTTCAATTCTTGAGTTATTCCCAACATATATCAATTTTCTTCCAAGCTGAATCCGATGATATTCCACAAATGCTTCTCGATCTCTAGCTACGTGGGCTGTTACTCCTGAGTCTACGGTCCATATTGGATGAGATTCAGCAAGCATTACAGTACTAGAAACAAAAGCATTATTTAAAGTAATGGAGTAATATGGTACCTCTTTCGGCTCGGTGCATTCACGAGTAAAGTGACCCATCTTGCCACAATTGTAGCACTTCATCTTGGCCTTGTCCTTCTTCCTACCACGCTTCTTGCGTTGGAAGGTCTTAGCCCTCTTAGGTGCCCGATCAGTCATCTTCTTTTTGTTGTTGAATTAATGATTCATTTTACGCTTGAAGCCCAAAAATTTGTGCGAACTCGATTTAGCAACATAAGCATGGGTAGAGGATCTCGCAGCCTCTAGGCGCTCATCCTCTAATTCCAAATGACGCGCTATATCATCAAAAGTGACAATATTCTCATTATGCATCATATTAATTTTCATATGCTCCCAATTGTCGGGAAAAGACCTTATAACAACCTAAACTTGATGTTCATCAATAAGGGAGTAACCTATCGACTTTAGCTCACAAATCATGTTTGACATCTCCTAAAGATGCTGCCTCATCGCTATATTTGGACGCTTTTGGTATGTGTCAAACTTGATGGTGAATCTCCTCAATTTAGTGGCAGATGTGCCCCCAAACTTATCTTTCAAAGCAACCCACATAGCTTGAGCATTATCATAACTTTCAAACTCATACATGAGATCATCTTGCATACAGCTCAGCAACATGATGTGAGCAATAATATTTTTTCTTTTTCCAAGCTTTATAAGCTTCTAGATCTCTCATGTGTTGAGCTGAAGTTCCATACTCAGGTTCATCCATGGTGTGGTTCAGAGTTTCCAAAACCTCTTGCTCCTCAAGGATATACTGAACATTTTGGTGCCGAATATCATAATTGTCACCGTTCAACTTCTCACCCTTATAAAGGTCAGCCACAATGGTCTTGGATACTGAAACCATAATCAATTGCTATAACATAATGACATAATAAATGCAGAATCAATACTAGCACACTTTTCAGGGTAACACACATATTTAATTTGCAGTAAAGACAAACTAAATTAATGATAATTTAATAAAAGACAAAGAAACAAAAGTTCACTACCAATCAACTTCTATGTACGATTGTTCTATTATCATTAATTAGTTTAATTTGCACAAATTTTAAGTTCTAGGTGAGAACTCCTTTGACTTCTACAAACCTACGAACTCCTGCTAGGAAAAATAATTGCATGACCATATGTAATTTCTATATTTTTCCATTAACATAAAAACATAGTATGATTTGAACTAACATACAAAAATAATCATGCTACAACTACAATCAAGACCACAATTCAACATGTAATAGAAAAACGAGGATTTCTTACCATTGTTCGAATTTTCTTAGAACTAGAAAACTGCAAGTATATTAAACTCTATACATGCTATTATTGAACCAAAGCTCTACTCAGCATATTTGATATCATTTTCATACAGGCCAGCTATTGTATTTCCTAAAATTTAAGAAAATACAAACAAAAAAATGAATAAACTATGCATTAAACCCCCAAAATACGCGCACTTTGGGTTTCCTACATATTTTTATACATTTTTAAAACTCAAAATATAAAATAAATAAATCAAAGTTTAGAGCACATCTATACGAACCAAATGCCGCCGACCACGCTCCAATCGGAGCTCCCACACGCCCACACGCACTGCCTGAGTACGTGGCGCATGTAGCGCACACACCAGCAAGCCAAACGGCTCCTGGCCAGTTCAACCGGTCCAACCGATGACCAGTCCGCCCAATTTGACCGCCGAACCAGTTGACCAATCCAACACGTTGACCGATCAACGCTCAAGTCGGGTCAGGTCACAGGTCGGTTGCCGACCGGTGATCGGCCGGCCAACCGCCACCGGCGATGATGTCATCCGGCAACCAACCGTTGGATGATGTCACAGTGACGTCATCACGTGCCAATTCGCCAACCGGCGCATGTTGCACATGCACTGGCATTGCCAGCACTTCAAGTGCATGACGCCCACGCGTAGCGGCTTCTGGCCACTCGTGTGGGTGCGTCCAGCCTCCTCCAATGCTACTCGACCTATCATCGGACTCGTCTCAACAATCACTTTCACCCTATATAATTAAAAATTTATTTTGGCTGAAAAAAATATTTCGAAAATTGGCCAAAATTGTACGGATGCACATGACCCCGAACTTGTCCTTCGCTTCGATTCAATTTCAAGTTTTTAGATTGTAATTCCGACCAATAAATATCAAAACAGTATAGAATACAATCTCTTGATCTCGATATCAAATGGTAAATGAGAAAACTCAATGAAAAACAAAGCAGAAATCACGACCGGGCTCTGATTCCAATGTTGGAAATCAAGTCAATAGAAGACGACTCACCTTTATCCAATGCACAAACAATAATTGACTCGAAACGATTGTTGAATTGCGGATAAATCATGAAAAAAATACCTCACGTTGGTCTGGATGCGATTACTAGAAAAGCATCCAATTTTCACGGCGTAAATGCCGATTGTTCTTGTAAAATTTAAATGGAATGCTTTCTTCTTCTTTGATGGAAAAGGAGAGAAATTTAGTGCATATGTTCTACCAAAAATTCCAACGGTTGTCTACAAATGACTTATATACGACACCCTTCATACTCTTTCAAAATGGTGTCTTTCCATCGTAGCATATAAGTCCAAACGGTGCTATCCAATTGCACCCCATCATGGACGTACTAGCTAAAATATAGTATAACACCTATTAATCCTTAATGTTTTTCCCCATGTATAATTAGGCCCGTTAAGACCATGGCTACTCATTTAACTCACTTAAAACTCTTCATATGTGTATATGGTACTTGAATAAATTTCATAACAAATTAAAACAAAAAGTAAGTGAACAAAATAAGAATATGCTGGTGAAATAACAATTAAAATGACCTAAAGATTGAAATTCTCAATAGAAAAACTAGAAAAGTACGTAAAATCATATTTATGCTGGGTATACATCCTCAGCTACATATGTTTTTTTCTTTTCCAGTATTTACTTTACTCTTTCCAATGTTAAGAGTATTTCGATTTTTTTTTCTTGAAATTAGAATATAATAAAGCTTTCAAAGCCAAAGTAAATAAAATTACTTCGGTAGCCAGCAACCCAATTAGGTACATTGCATATGAAAATTTTACCAGTCCATTCACCGTCAGATTTTTCTATCTCCCTCCTGACCTTTATCGCACTGTTTTCTTCGTTTACTGTAGATGTGGATTCCATCGAATGGTTCAGAGATAGGATGGTGCTGCTTGTTGTTTCTGGTTGTAACTCTCCTCGCAGGTTATGCATGAACGAGCTTAAGAAGCTCATTGGGTTGTTTTCTTACATAGTATTATATGGAATGGTCCAGGATGCTATGGTCAAGACTCGAGATTGAAGAGTGCATGAATGAACTTCGAGAGAGATTCCACTCTGTGCAGGCAATATATGTGACAACACTCATATCTTTGCTGGAAAGGTTGTTTCGCTCATATATAAGATAGTTACGTAGTTTGTACAAGTATATCAATTCCATCTCTCTGACGTTTCTGATTACTGCTCTTGTAGTCGACACATGGTTCCGTTCAGTGATGAGTATTTGTTTATTGAAATTTGCAAAAAAAGGCACTTTCTTATGGTACATGTCACATTGTTTATTTCGTGGTCAGCTTTAGATAACTAAAATGAGACTGATATAATTTCAAGCTGAACATGTTTTGCTCATATATGCGATAGTTACGTAGCTTGGAGAAGTATATCAATTCCATCTCTGACGTTTCTAATTACTACTCTTGTAGTATACACATGGTCCGTTCAGTGATGAGTGTTTGTTGAAATTTGCAAATAAGGCACTTACTCATGGTACATGCCACATTGTTTATCTCGTAGTCCACTTTACATAACTATAATGAGATTGATATAATCTCAAATTGAATATGTTTCGGGATAAATCAGCCCATTATAGACATTAGGAAAAAAGATTTATTCGTAGTGTTGCTGAGATTAATCACTATAGTCCTATCTAGAAGTCCCCTCCGAGGGCTCCCTCTCCCTCAGCCCCTGCATCCGATGTCGCCCCCTCTCTCCAGAGCTTCCGGATCTGACGAGGGCTCGACCCGACGCTGCTCCCTTCGAGATGGCCTCCGCCGCGACCCATTCCGGATCCGAGAGACCCAAGACAGATCCGCTCGAGATCCAGCTCCCGCGGGCCCGCCTCCGGTACCCGGGGGTGCAAAGAAACCGAGGAGATGAATTTAGGGGCGAGGTCGAATCGGGAACCGAACCGAACCGGCTGGTTCAGGTCACACGTGGAGGTGATGGTTGGTTCTTTCTTTATTTTAATTTACGAGGTGAGGCGAGGATCTGCTCGTGTCTGCTTGTGACGCCGTGGGGCATTATCAGCCCGCATTCCTGATCCGTCCACCGCTTTTTTGGCAGTCGATACTTTAGGAGGAGATCGCTTTTTTTTTTTTGGTAAAAGTTGATACTTTTTGGTGATGGCTTAAATGTACGGCCAAACGAACCAAGCGGACAACTTGTTCTGCTGCTGCTAAATCGACAGCGGCCCCACGAACTCCGTCTCTCCCCCATTAAAGTTCCCATCTTTCGTGCGCAGCTCGGGTTCCCGGTGAGCGCGAGAGATGGGTAGCTCGGGTTCTCGTGATGATGGCATCAGGAGGTGCTCGAGGGCTTTTCTACAACTGGGAAGTGAAGCAAGAGATGATGGGCTCCTACAAGGAGCAGGTCGTCGCCATCAATGGACGGCACCCCGGTCCCACCATCCAGGCTCATCAGGGAAACAGAGTTTTCGTCAGAGTTACCAAGAGGTTGAGAGCCAGAATGTCGCGATCCATTGGCACGACACCCAACAGGTAAGGTAGCGAAATCCATGGAAACTGTGTTTGACGAAGATTGTAATGAGAAGTTCATGCGATGATGGGTTCGGATTGGATTGAATTGCAGATTCAAAGTCTAGGGAGCGATGGAACTGGGGATGTCGTTCCAAGGCCCATTTTCCTCGAAAAAACTTTCACCTATGTTTTCATCGTGCATCAGGTGAGCCCTAAGTACAATGATCATTCAATACCATGTTCATGTGAGTTTTTTCTGACATCTGTGCTGGGTTCAAGTTGATTCCACCTCATTCAATAAATATGCGCAGCAGGCAACTAATTTCTTATCTTGCAAAGGGATGTCATTTATACTTATATGCTTCATTGCAGCTTGGAAAATCTCAGTATGACTCCTATTACACAATGCAAACGGTGGCTGGACTGCATGGGTTGATTGATGTTTTGCCGTCGTACGGCATGGCCGAGCCACATTCGCTCAAGATTATCACAAGAGCATCATCCTCGATGACCAGTACTACAAAGCTATTATGATTGGACAACGGAGCCTGAGGTGATTAATTTAATTTGATTGCCTCAATTATGAAGAACTTAAACAGCAGTTTCGCTCATTTGTTGTGTTTGTTTCGTTCTCTTTTTGTTGCTTGGATTGCGGTCCCTGCTGATTCCCAGGAAGGGAAAGTTTGATTATGCTGAATCGACCACTCCAAGCTCACATCCAACAGCTCGTGATGCGATCAATCCTGAATATCCCCACTGGAGGGTTATCCCTGGTAAAACTTATCACCTCAATATTTCAAGTGTGACTGTTCAATCTGCTCTCAGCTTTAGGATTGAGGTATACTTTCATTACAACCTACAAATTCTCTTTTTGTTGCTTGGATTGCAGTTTCTGCTGATCCCCAGGACGGCTCGTAATGCCATTAATCCTGAATATTTGCACTGGAGGGTCGTCCTTGGTAAAACGTATCACCTCAATATTTCGAGTGTGACCACTCATCGTACTCTCAGCTTTCAGATTGAGGTATACTTTGATTACAACCTAAAAATTGTTTCTCTGGTTTGTTTATTTCCTCACTTTCTATAATGAAGTTTCCACTTCTGGATCATATACTTTGGGCTTTTTCAATGTTTTTAAAGACTATTAGATTGAAGAAATTTCAGAGATAGATTTGCAAGATGAAGCGACCCTTCATTTTTTTCTTACTTAGGACCTCAATCTTTGATTTGCAGGGTCACAACCTTACTGTTGTTGAAGTGGATGGGCACTATGTAGAGCCATTTGTGAACCAAAGCCTGATCATCTACTCGGGTAAGACATACTCCATCAAGATCAAAGCCGATCAAGATCCGTCGAGAAATTACTTGATCACGACCGACATTGTTGGCCAGAATGCCACTGCGACAACCCCTCTCGGTCTGGCTGTGCTCAGCTACTCCCCACCCACTGGCCCGATCTGGGGAACAAAGCCTGCCAAGGTAATATATGTGGCAGGACTAATGTCTTAGTTAGAGAGGCTGTTTTGATCCCTTGTTTGAAATTAAACAATTTGAGGTTATGTTTCCCTAGAGGATATAAGTCCGTGAATACTTATTATCTTTCAAGCAAAAGTTCGCTCTTTTTCTTGAATCTTTGAAAAGTATGATTATTTTTCTCCTGAGGATATAAATTGTTTTTTGTTTTGTTTGTTAGCAACAGAACTGTGGGCATCATGAATGAAAAACTATAAAAGAAGCAGAGCCCTGCAATGTTGGGTTTGATGCTGCAGAGCGTATAGGCATAGGATGGCAAAAAGAGAAGCAACAGAACTGTAGACACTGTTGGGTTTCTATGCCTTTTCGTGACGATGCGATTGGCAGGGGCTCTAGGGCCTTTCTCCAACTGGGAAGTGAAGCAGGAGCTGATGGGCTCCTACAAGAAGGAGGTCATCACCGTCAACGGACAGACTTCCGGCCCCACCATCCAGGCACATCAGGGAGAGAGTTTTCGTCAGAGTTGCCAACATTTTGAGCGAGAATGTCGCGATTCATTGGCACAACACCCAACAGGTATGGTAGCGAAACCCATCGAAACTGTGTTTGATGAAAATTGTAATGAGAAGTTCATGCGACAATGAGTTCGGATTGGATTGAATTGCAGATTCAAAGTCTACAGAGCGATGGAACAGGTGACATCGTTCCAAGGCCCATTTCGGAAAAACCTTCACCTATATTTTCATCATCCATCAGGTGAGCCCTAAGTACAATGATCATTCAACACCATGTTCATGTGAGCTTTTTCTGACATCTGTGGGAGGTTCGAGTTGATTCCACCTCATTTGATGAATATGCGCGGCAGGCATTTAATTTCTTATCTTGCAAAGGGATGTCATTTATACTTATATGCTTCATTGCAGCTTGGAAAATCTCAGTACCACAATCTCAGTACGACTCCTAGTAAGATTCCTATTACACAATGCAAACGGTGGCTGGACTGCATGGGTTGATTGATATTTTGCCACCGTACGGCATGGGCGAGCCATTCCTTCATGAAAGTGACCATTCCGTAAGACAAAAGTACCAGTAAGATTACAACCGTGAACTAGCTAGAGGCAGGAAACTCGGCATGGGCAACAAGTCATTTCGATGGCATCAGACATAGTTATCTGTGAACTAGCTAGAGGCAGGAAACTCGACAGAAAAAACTATATTGCCTGTTCATGAAAGTGACCGTTCCATAAGACAAAAGTACCAGTAACAGCCAAGAAGATGACAGCCCAGATTGAACAGAGAACCATAGAATGTCTCTTATCTCCCCAGCTCGCTAAATAGTATGAAATTATGGGACCATTATGTCCATTACCGCATGTCGGGGCCATTAATATTGTTCCTGGAGCTCTCAAGAGACCCATAACGAGATTGGTATTGGGGGTCTCAGTTAAATTCCACAATGATACTATGCAAGAAATCCACGGCAGTGCCAAAAAAGAAGTGTGCCTGACATTGGCATTAGCAACAAATAAAAAGAGAGATCTATAGTAAGTGGAAATGTTAATAAAATTATGTGCTTATCGCTGGCTAAAGAGGATTTATTGCCACAACATTCTTTCTGAAGTATTTTCATAACGACTAGCATGATTCATGGATACTATGGTACCTAGCTAGACGACAAAAGATATCCCCGTACACACCTCCGAGGCTTCAGGCACACACCTCCGGGCATCCCGAAACTCCCGAGGACATCCGGCACACACA
Source organism: Eucalyptus rudis (assembly GCA_019915205.1). Lineage (NCBI taxonomy): Eukaryota > Viridiplantae > Streptophyta > Magnoliopsida > Myrtales > Myrtaceae > Eucalyptus > Eucalyptus rudis. The sequence goes on from JAHMTN010000612.1 coordinate 20,515, forward strand.
CTCCAAGCATCCGGCACCCACACTCTAGGCATCTCGAAATTCCCGAGGCATCATCGGCTCACACCTCCAGCGGTCTTGTTATTATCTCAATTTATATTTACATACGAATCTCAATTTCAACATTGGATTTGATACATCAATAACAAGAGTCTCAACCAGCTTTTTGATGTCACATAACATGTCATATGTCATCACATATGCAGCAAAATCAACCACTCAAAGCATTGCATCACATGGAAAAATTCATTTATTTTTTATAACACATCAATTTTTAGATAAAACAGAATACACTCCTTTGGTTAAAACTCTAGGAAAATTAGTGAATGGTATAGATAAATTCTGAAAATTTGACATATTATAGACGAGACCTAAAGGCAGATATCTCATGAAAAACACCATACCAAAAGAATCTCACACAAAACAATATGGTCCATGCATCATAGTCTTCAAAATTTTTAACACTTCAGCTTGCACAGTTTCGGAAGTAATTTAAATTAAATATCCAATTGAACTCCAAAAATTATGAAATTTTGATATGTTATAGAAAATTCCCAAGGGTAAATATCTTATGAAGAAATAGAACCCCAAATCGTTCTAGATTAACAGATATAGACGATTAATCCCCCCCATTCTCAGTGTCGTTTTTCCAGATTGTCTTCTTTCAAAGGAAACTCGTTTCACCGATCTAAATATGTCTGTTTCTTCTAAATTTTCAGTATATTATACCTCCGAATATTATCTACAACTTTCATTAAGGACACACGATCAAATTTTAACTGTATAATTTTATAAAAATCACAGAATCATACTAGGTCAAGGTAGTATTTTCCCAGATCCAGTTTCTTCAAAAGACAACGATTTCACTGACCTATTTTTGTTCATTTCCTCTAAAATATTTATATGTTTTACCTCAAGAAGTAAACTACAACTTTAATTAAGAACTCAAAGTGATATTTTCGCAAGAAAGCTACTTTACAGTCCACAAAATCACTAAAGGTCAGCACAACAAATTCCAGACCTAATCTCTCCAAAGAAAAATCGTTTCACCAGGAAATACTTGTCCTTTTTGTCTCAAATTTTAGTATGTTATCCCTCAACATGTTCTCTACAACTTTCATGAATAAATCAAAGCAAGATTCCAACTAAAAAGTCGCATGCAGCTCACAAACTCGTGAAGGGTCGGACTGGTTTTTCCAGAAAACAGCATGCTAGGTCAACGAATTTCTCCCCATAGTTTCGACCTTTCATCACATCTACCACAACCAAAATTCACCATCTTCTACACACACATCACAGCAAACAAATGGTAGGTTTTAGTACTCTACTTGCCTCGAATTTAAGTACAAAACAGCGACAATCAGTGGGCAAGGCGGCAAATGAACGGCGGCGAGCTAGGCGGACGATCAGAAGATGGACCTCCCTCTTCTCTCTCGCACACATGGCCTCTCCTCTCTCTCTTCCTTTCTTTCTTTCCTTTCTCTCTTTCTCTCCTCTCTCTCTCGAACGACTCTCTCTCTTCCTCTCCTCTTTCTCTCTCTTAATCCGCCCCCCTCACTCTCTAATTTCTTCCCCCTCATGATTAACAATCGTGATCTTGCATGCGGCGCCACTTGGCAATTGCCATGCAAGATGGGCTTGAATTTGGCTGGGCTTGGGCTAGCTTGGTTGACGGCAGCTCCTCTCCCTTTGGGCTTTGCGGGCCAAGCCCATATGGCCGAATGGTGGGTGATTGTGGGCTGGGTTTTTGGGCCAGCTTGTCCTAAGAATTTCAGCCCACTTCCCCTTTAATAATCTACTAATATATTCCACTTAAATAAATACCTAACTTACAAAAATAATATGGCCAAAAAGTTACAATCACAAATCCATAAATTTCAATTTATAAAACACATGGCCAATGATACAATTTTCTTTCCTATCAAATTAATTATCCACTAAAAGCTTGGCCATAAATCTCATTGCAAATTATGGATTAAATGGCTACTATTCAACTTAAGGGTACTTCCATAACCTATTCATAGACTTTAATGCTTCTAGAGATTGCCATGAATTTTGGGATGCCACACATTGTGACTGTTGGAAATGGTGATCCATTTTCTAGAATTTCCTAGAGTTGCTAAACTATAATATAGAATTCTCTAGATAAAGTTTTGGATGGTTAAAAAATTGTGGCTGAAAATTTCCAGCATGCAAGAAAAATGTAGAAGCATAAATGTAGAATTCTCTAGAAGAACTACAATCTAGAATTTCCTAGATGAAGCCTACATGGACAACATTCTATAGAAATCTAGAATGCTGTGCTAAGGCGGTGACTCATGCCTATAAATAGGCTTGTAGTTCATTCATTTGAGTGTGAAAGGTAAACCCTCCACTGAGGTGAACCCTCCACCATGAGAGGTCATTGTACCTCCATCAAACTATTTTATTCAACTAATGAAACTATTTTCCCTGTGTCCTATATCCTTCAATTATTATATACTGTCCATTGTCTATCCTTTACAAACTATATCATACACTTGTACACAACATCACTAACCAAAAACTATAACTAATACGAAAACCATGCTTTCGCACACACATCCAAAAATTTTTAACAGTGACCAATGTCCATAACTCTTGACCGTCCCTCAATCACCCATCTCATACATGAATTGGATAAGGAAAGCCGCAAGCATCTCAAATTAAGCAAGTCTCCAATCTGAACGGGCAAATAGTCAATTCCAGTGCCTCGGATATCAAGAACCTCAAGATGTGCCAATGCTTTCATGTTAATGGGAAGCTTAGTTAAAAGGCTGCAAGAATTTAGATAAAGTGCTCTTAGAGCTGTCAGGGACAACAGTGATAATGGCAAGGATGTTATCCGAGTGCCATGCAAGTCTAGAACTCGGAGCTTTTCCATAGATCTTAAGAATGAGTTTGGAATTAATGCCAACTCATAATTTCTTTGCAGCATCAGAGTAAGGAGAGAAGTGCAATTTACTATTTCTGGTAATGTGCACAGTTGGTTATCCATCAGAGATATGCGATTTGCCATTTTCCAATCTTCTTCATTAGGGGCCACATTCAACCTCTCACAAGCTTTCACCAAGAATTTGGAATTCTTGCCTTCAGACGAAATTTTGAGTGTCATGTTCCGAAGCACTTTATTCATTTTGACATGCTTAATTTTTACACTTCTTTCTAGCAAGGAAACATCAATGAGATCATGCAATATGCCATGCCCTCGATCACGAGCTTCGGTAAAATCAACTACATCACTCAGAAAGCCTTCTGCTCTCCAACACTCCAATAAATAATCTATATAGACGTCAGAATCCTCCGGAAACCGGAAACAATGCGCCATAAAGGAAACAAATCTTTTGTCCTTCATCATCTAACTAGTCATAACAAAATTTCAAAAATTCAAGAACTTCATCCATGCCTTGGACTTTGACATTGGGCCATCTCCACAAGCTTCTTAATCCATCCCTCCAGAGATTAATGTTACCCTTCTTTCTGAAATATCTTGCAACTCTGTCAATCAGAAAGGGTAAACCAGTGTTGGGGTTTCATGAATCATGTATAAGAAAAATTAACAAAAAGAACATAGCGGAAACAAAGATATATTTTATACATGATTCTCCTAAGGCGTTGTTCGTGCATTTTAATCAAAAATTTAAATATAAATAGGGAGTTAAATGAATTACCTCTCGAAGCGCGCTTTGAAACGAATCAGTTCGGATGTTCTACAGTTCAAGTCCCACAAGTGTTGGACCTCTAGTTCAGACACACCAACAACGAACGTCGAATGGAAGAAAAAACTTTCAGATATTTACCACGATGATCGTACTAGCAATCTCGTGGAAATGATCCGCCGTATCCTCAATGTATTATAGTCACGGCCCGAACGAGAAAACACTCTACTTTCTCGCGTCTCTCGAAGAACACAAGAACATACATGTCTCTCTTTATTTTCAGCCACCCATTTTCTCTCTAAAACACAAAACGCACGCCCACCTTTCTCTGTTTTTCAATACCAAGCACCCATGCTCTTCGTTCTATTTTTCAACCCCTTTATGGCATTTCTTGGACGGTTTTTCACGAGATCAGCAACCACTGCTGATCCCCATCTGTCGAAGCACGATCGTGCATGAACGGTCAACCATTCATGCACCATGCTTCGTGCATGAAGCTTCCAATTAAAAAAAATATATATATATATATATATTGATTAATTAATTAATTAATTAATCAATCCCCTTTAAAATAAAAAGAGCATAATCTTTATATATGCAATCAGGGTACATTAACATGTATCAACTTTGGGCATATATGTGCATCATATGCAAATAGGCTTGTGATTATAATACAAATTAAATTAAATCTCATTTAATTTAATTTCAAATCAACTCAATTTAATTGTAGTAATTGCAAACACATTTACAATTATATTTCTCTCTTGTTCCACATTATCCTAATTGTTTATGGTGTGTGACATCCCTAGGTTTATCACTAAACTGGTAGTACGACTTGTACTAACACATTAGTACTCCCACAAGAAATTGTCCCAATTAATCTTTAGGTCTCACAAGCCATGATTAACATCTAGCAATATGTCATGGCTACCCAGATAGTGTGAATGCTTTAAGAACATAATGAATCTGTCAGCTTTGGCTACAGTGTAATTTAATCCCTTTGTCTTACTATGTCCCGATCAAACAAAGACCATGGAATATTTTTCAAGTTATTAATTTGATCATATGCACAAATCTAATTGACGTGCATCTTATTTGAGACATAAACAATTTATTTTCGGTTACAACCCTGGCCAAGGATTTCAATGCAGTGTCATAATTAGATCGCATAGGACATCATTTTTATACCTTGCATATAACAAAGAGACAGATTCCATATTGCACACACATGCAACTTCATATATGAACGAACTATGACCATCAAGTATAAAGACGGATCAATGACCCGGCATTATGTGCACCCGTGAACCATAGTTGTTCAATACACAAGTTAACACTGTGCCCTAGGTTTAAGGATTATTTACACAAGACCAAAGCATGAACAATTAGACATTGACCATGCTAAAAGCTTTCATGTCGCTAATCGTTCCATATGCGTCACTTTCAATGAACTTGTCTAATACAAACACCTATGTTCTAACTCAAGCATCATAATATCCAATAACATGTGACTCATCATTCCCTTAAGTATCCAATACTTAATGGCGATGTTAAAAATACACCGGTCTCAACAGGATTATTAATATTCACTCAATAATCCATCGACCTAAAATGATTTAAAGATTCGGTCTAACTATAAACCCGTCACATATATTCTTGACGTCTCAATAATATGTCTAATTGCAAATGATCTTATGGAATCATTCATAAATATAAAATAATTGGACAAATGAATAAATACATCATTGCCATTAATTAAATAATAATGAAAATACAACTGAAATCCCTAATATGTAACTATTACATAATAGCTTTAGGGCATACAACCAACAACCAGCACATTTAGTTACCACTAGACGGGCAAGTGGTTCAACACCAGGCAGATTAATATTCCTACCCACTTTCTCCCGGAACATTTTCCATGCATCTGCTTCAGACGGCCTTTTCACATTAACCAACTCATCAACTTCCATATCCCAACAAACATGTTCGTATCTACTTGCTAACACAATCTTACCATCCTGGCTGTTATCATGTAATCCTACTGCCTGTAAATCAAAAACATTACAAACTTCATCCAGAAGAAGCAAGTATCTTTTGTTCTCCAATTCTTTTGATATTCTCCACGATATTTCATGTGGATCACTGATCCCTTCAGTATTCAATTTTAGCCTCTCTGCAATTGCCTTTTGCAACTTCTCTATGCTACTCTCTTTGGAAACTGATGCTGAAATTACAATGTCAAACATTTTGCTGATCTCTACATCATCATTCAAATTATGAATGATAGTGATCTTCCCTATTCCCACTGTCCCCCAAAGCCCAATTCTTTTCACATTGTCGTCCCTCAAATAACCAAGGATCTCTTCAACAGTACAATGGATTGATGGCTTGTTTTCTGTTTTCGGAGCACGCATCGTTCTGACAGGCTCAGGTGGTCTCTCAACAACTGCTTCTGTTTCAAGTCTTCCTTCTGCCCACAGACTATGCAATTCCTCACACTTCTCAGCCACACGTTTACTGAAATTGGAAGCTGACCAAAGCCGACGCCGTTTCCATGAACGTTTTCTTCCTTTACTAAATTCATTTACTAGTTCTTGAATCTCATTCTCAACATTTTTAACCCTACCAATCCAGGCTTCACACTCTTTAGTTTTTTTCTTTGTCTTGTCTTTGTTTGCTTCAGCTTCCACGTCATCCCTCCTAGCAATGAGTTTCTCTGCTTCCTCTATGAGCCTTCTAAAATTCTTTTCAGGATCATGCGCAGAGTTGATTTTGCGACCAACATAAGCTATTAAGCTTTTCCCATTTCTGCATGCCTCAACAGCTGCTGCTGTAGCTGCCGCCTCAACCATACTGTGCAAGCAACCAACCAGATTTTATAATCTTAACTTAAATCATAATGGAATAACTCACTAAAAGTAGTAGTTTGAAGAACAAGAATGTCTAGTCTTTACCAAAAAAATGGAACAAATTTATTATGCACAATAAAATGATGCCAAAATTTAAATCCAAACGAAGAGGAGGCCAAAGTTAACCCAAATTTTGATCTGCTCTTCGTTCTCTTAAATCTGCTCCATACAACTGCGACAATTGGAAGGAGCTGATTGCAAGACATGTTTACTTGACAGTCCTTTACTTAACATTTGGTCGGCAAGAAACCTAGAACCATGATAAACATTATTGCGAGCAAATTAATTATATTTCATTTCAAGGAGAGAAAAATTATAGACTCCTCTAATTATAGCATCAAGGCTGTTTATTGTTCCTCTAACGATTTCTAAGACTAGTTTTGTATTCAACATACGAAAGGAATAGATGAAAAGTTGCTAAAGAAAAATAAGGTCTAGGTGTTGACTAACTTCGGTTTTGGAGACGCCGGCTCAAATACTGAAGAAACAGCTCAGGTTGAGGATAGCATGTGTACTCGAGATGATCATTTGACCCGCAACTGAACTACTGTCACAATTTGAAGAGCATAGTCAGACATTTGAGGAGGGTGCAAGAGCTAAAAAAATACATATTCAAGTTATAAGAACCAGAAATCTACACAGTAAATGCCTACTAGTTACAAGAGTCTCACAAAAGAAGAATAGAAATAACACATAGACCAATAGGCCAGATCTACTGTGTGTGCTGAACATGCACCGACCACCTAGCTTATATGCGTTGATTTTCATTCTCCAATCAACTCGAAGATAGGATTGTGGAAAAGCTGGAAAACATTGAACATCAACAGTAAAATTGAAAAACTAAAGATACAAAGAAGATTATGAATTTCAATGTCGTCAAGATGAAATTGCCATGCCATTTTAACACTGACCTAAGGTTATTAGCATGTAGTCTGAAATTTTGCAATTTTAGAAGGCAACTTCACTTTTAGGGCAATCTTAGATGCATCATGAATTCATCTTTCTAGCACAACGCCAATGGCACATGCGTCGACCCCAAAACACGAAACTACAGATAGTTGGACATTTTCAGCAAGCAAAGCCGATTCACCTCAATTCAGCTATTGGTAAACTACTTTCCAATAGAAAAGAGAGGAGAGGGAGAAGTTGGTTCCATTTGTGACAGAGAGTTCGAATTGACGAACATCACATCGAAATTCAACTTCCATATCAGCTCAACAGCTCATCTTCCTCTTAGCATCTTAGAAGAAGCATAAAAGCAGTTCATATATTAGATTAGACGAACAAACGAATACATATTGCCCCGTTTCTTCCTAACCAAACGAGAGAAACATTCCCATTGATTTTTATTTCTTTTCTTTCCACCCAATTCGGTCAGACCCAGAGTTTTTTAGGCAGAATCAGTCGATCGAAAGAAGAACCAAGCAACATGCATCCGAGCCATCACCCCATGCAATAAGCAGCGCTGATCAGAACCATATAATCAAATTCAATCCTCAGTACGGATGAACAACATGGTCTACCATTGGAAAGAGCGAAAGAGTTCAGAAGGAAGACGCTCTACTCACCTGCAATTCAACGAAGCATCACTGATTAGCTCCAAAGCTCCATAGAAAGAAAGAGAGGGATTTAGCAGATGCTTGAGAGTTGAAGTCAACGATCTCCAAGCTGGAGGTCTTTGCACCTCTTCGCGCGTTGCAGCACGCACGCGTAATGAGTCGCTCCCCGCGTGTTTAGGCGGGGTCCATGGAGTGAAGACTCCCAGCCGAAACCGCTTCTTCTCAGCGGGCCTCATCGAATTCAACATTGTTAATGGATCCAAATTGCACGTTCTCAATCTATCAAATTTCAATAGGGCAATGTAATAGAATAACCCATGCACTACCGTTGAATAAGATCCTTAAAACTCTAATTTTGTTTGATCCAGTCTATATGTTCTTGGAATCAAACCGATTCCTCTATCTAGTTAATTTGGTCTTGTTGACATCTAACGTGAATTGATGGGGCAATCCGACTAGTTATGGAATCCACTTTTGTTGTTGCAAGGAGCGCCAATGTGCAATCAGATTATCGTTGCATGGCAATCTGATTGACGATGGATTTGACTTCTGAGAATCAGGTTTTCACGGCAACTAAGGAAAGATTTTAACTGGATTTTCTTGATGAAAAGCAGTATTTTCATCCATTGGTTTCAACATATTTGACAAGAATTTATACAGGTGAAATTGTCTCATATAATTCGTTTCAATAAATTGCAGATGCATGAATGCATTAATTTATCAGTACACTCTTCAAGTTCTGGTCGAATGTTAAACATCACTATTTCCACATTCGTAGTGTTGTGTTGAATCTGTTGATTCGCGGCGATTAAGTCGAGAGCTTAATTCGATTCAGGGTACTGTGCATGAGTTATGCCCAAAAAAAAAATTGTCTTCAGTATAGACTTCTAAATCTTTTTCTATACTCTTGAAAATACTGCTACACCCATCAATCTCCCCCCCCCCCCAGCCCCTCCTAGCTATTTGTTTTTTTCTAAAATCTTCATTTTGTAAAATTGCCTCATTTATGGCTCCAAATTTGCCCAATTGTCCATAAACAACAACATTTTTAGGAGCTTTTCATAGCTTTTATTAAGTTCGGAGAATCTTTTCAACATAATTTATATTAAGGATAGGAAAAATAAATATAAGAGTGAAATCGATATGGAATAGCTTCTACCACTGACGTGTTTTTTCAAAAGGAAGAGGGATTAACTTTGGAAGTCAACAATAGGGGTGAGCATCAGTCCAAGGTCAACCCTAGATCGACCCTGGACCTGTCCAACCCTGCCGGTCCTAGTCCGGTTCCTTGGGAGATTGGGTTGGTCTTTGGTTCTATAATTCCTAGACTAGCACTGTGCAAGGTGGTCCTCAGTTCTAAAAGTTCCGAGTCGGTCCAACCCGGACCAACCCTAACTATATATATATACTTATAATTTTTTTATATAAATAAAACCTTAAAATAAATTGCCTCAACAATGTTAAATAACTCTTTAGTGAGGAGCTCAAGTAATTTAACATTGTTATTTAATAACTTATATCTTTAATGTCTTTCATGGAATCAATAGTTATAATTGATGAAGGACGGAAATATTTTTGTGAGGAGTCCTCACAGCACCTAAAAAGGCAAAAACGGCTCGTTATGTCATTATCCTCTAGTATTCATTCTCTTCTTTATTATTTGTCCTCTTAGTTTTCAATTTACTAAAATCGAAAGAAACAACTTTTCCGCTCACTACTTAAGACTCGCCTCACTCGCTTTGAGTCACTCATGTCGTTCACCACTCAATGCTCGCTTGGCTTGTTGCTTCCTACTTGACATTCGATGCTCATTATGTTCGATGCTCATCCCATTTGACCCACACCGCTTGCCTTTCTTAGCTAACCTTACTCATTATCGAACCCATTAGATCGATATAGTCCTCGGTTGCCCTTTTAGAGTGCAATTTGTTTGTCTTAGTTGACCCCGAAACCAGACCGAACCCATTGGGTTAGTTCGATCCTCAATCACTTTTTTAAGGAATACAAAAATGAAATAAAAAAATTATTAGTTGGTCCTAGGTTGACCCTGAAACCGAACCAAACCCATTGGGTTAGTTTGGTCATCAATTGCTTATTCAATGAATATAAAAAAATGAAATAAAAAATTATTAGTTGGTCTTAGGTTGACCCTGAAACCGAACTAAACCCATTAGGCCAGTTTGGTCATCAATCGTTTTTTTAAGGAATACAAAAAAATGAAATAAAAAAATTATCGATTGGTCCCAGGATGACCTTAGAACCGGACTGAACCCATTGGGTGGGTCCGATCCTCGGTCCCAAGTTCAATAGGATCGGTTCTTAGTCCCAAAAATTGAGAACCAACATTGTGCGGATTGGTCATAGGATTAGGGGGTGGATCGACCCAACCCGAACCATGCTTACCCTAAGTCTTGTTTGCAATTCAATTGGTTTATTAGGCCCTCCAATTGTAAGTTTTTGCACTACAATATCACTGTATGTTTATATCGCAACCCATATTCGGCATTCTTTTAGCATATTCGGCCTTTTTACTTTTAACACGGGGCAACTATGATTGGCCAGTTTCTTAATAACACATTACAAAATATCAACCATTTCACCGATCTTAATTTCCATATGGCAATATCTTATTATAAATACAAGGGAAAATTCTAAAAAGGGACCTAAAGTGCCCTCTTTCTCTCAAATAAAAACCTGAAGTAGACCTTGTTTCAAATAAGGGCCTAAAGTACCATTACTTTCTCAAATAAAGGCCTAAAGTGGATGTTGTTTCAAATGAAGACCTTAAGTAATTATGTTTATTTCAAATAAGAATTTGAAGTGGTTATTCCGTTGCAAATAAGAACATAACTTTCCGACGGTCAAGGGTATTTTTGTGATTTATCATTTTTCCCCTTTTTCCTTCCTTTTTTTTTTCTAGTTCTTCTTCTTCCTCTTCGCCAGTGGCCGGCCAGCCACCAGCAATGCCCACAGAGGGCTAGGCGATGGTTGCCCTTGCTAGCAAGGGCCACCCATGCCAACCACAGGCAAGGGACGGCCTCGCCTAGGCAAGGCGACCCTCCCCCAAGGGCCATTCGCAAGGTTGGCTCTCGTGACCCTGAGTGAGACCAATCTGGCGAGGGTGGCCTCGCCCACGGTCAACGAGGGCTAGGCGACTAGCGAAGAGAAAAAAGAATAATCATAAGAAAAAAAAAAAGGTAAGAAAAAAAAAGGAAAAAAGAGGGGGAGGGAATGCCAAATGACGAAAATACCCTTTATTGGTCGAAAAATTTAGCTAATGAGCGACCGGCGAGGTTAGGTCCCTATTTTAAACGACCAAACCCACTTCGAGCCTTTATTTGAAGCAACTAAAATCACTTCAGGTCCTTATTTGAAACAAAATCCACTTCGGATCCTTATTTTTTTTAAAAAAAAAAATGGCAATTCAGGTCCATTTTTGGAATTTTCCCTAAATACAAGTAATATTTATTTGGGGTCTTTCAAGGAGAGACTTTGCTATCGAGAGATCCAACATTGAATACAACCTAGAGATAGAGCTAAGCTCGAAGGGCTTTGGGCAGGCTTGAGGAAGACCTTTTTGTTATAAAGTCCAGCCCAAAAACTTCACACATAATTTTTTTTTTATGTCTAGGCATTTGGGGCCTCACAAGCTCTTGCCAAACTTCAAAGTCTAGGCCTCCAGCTTAAATTTTTGGGTCTTATTACTAAGCATTTTGTCCATTTGCATAGAGAAAATATTCAGGGATACAAAAGTGTCACGTATAATTGGGGGTACTGACTGAACCCGTTGGTTTAGGAACAGTGCCGCAAGGCATGTTTAGCCAGTAGAGGGAATTTCACCCTCACTCGTTCATGTCGAATGAGGGACAAGGATTGGTTACCCCATGCCAGCCCAGTCATAGCTCGGATTGCTCCAGACGTGGTGTCTACACTCACCACCATGAGCCCCCCAAATTCCCAGTCGATGTTTTACCAGCCGACTGAAAGGCTAGGGAAGGCAAGTAGGGGGTCACCCACCCCTGGGCAGTTCTCCCGCATTTACCTTTCATGAACAAGTTAAGGACCTGCTCAGGTCAAAATCTTACGGGATATTATCTCAGCCACTATATTTTTCGAGGCGTGAGAGCTGCCTCTACCCCCTTAGTTTTTTACGGTCAGGAGGGCCCTGCAAGGGCAAGGCGACCCTGCCTGGTTCAGCTGGTACCCACCAGGGGAAGACTCCTCAAGGGTACCCCGTCATTACCAATAGCACTTTCAAGACTTACTCAGGTCTACATAGAGAAAATATTCAGGGATACGAAAGTGTCACGTATAACGCTGCACACGTTTGTCCAATTGGATCGACTTGCCACTTGACAAGTGGCAATTGAATTAAAATTAAATAAAAGTAATATTTCTGACCTCCTAGGGATCATTAACGTGAAGCAGCTTTTGGGAAAATTGTAAACACCCACCCAATATCTCTCTTCAACCTTCGTTCATGGCTTTACAAGAAACCTTCATCCTTCTTTCTTTCACTCAGATCTTACATTTCAGACTAGAAAAAACCTTCTTCTGTTTTTTTTTTTTTTTCAGCCCTTATGTTGCAAAGCGCCGCTCGACTCTTCGCTTAGATGACCTCTATTTTCGCTTTGAAGGTCACCGCTTCTAGGACCTTCATTTTGCTTTAAAGACCGCCGCTTGACTACCATGCTTCCAAGAACTCTATTTTCACTTAGAACACCGCTGCCTCGAAGATCTCCATTTTTACTTTGAAGACTGCTGCCTCGATGATCTCCATTTTTGAAGAAATCCAACTGTATGTAAATCACCTTATTTTTTATTTTTTTTTTAATCAGCTTATTGCCTCGAAAACAAATTTACACTAATGTAGTTCGGCCACACCCTCTTTTCCTTGACCTTGGCAACATTTCCTTGTTTTGTGCTTGCACCATGCACACGCCGTGGATATTCCGTGCACATTCTCTAGAACGACTTCGGGTTAAAAGAATCATCGACTCAATGGGTATATGCTCAAAGCAAATACGTTAAGCTTAGTGATTTTGGTGTAATTAATTGCAAAATAGCTTAGAAGTTAAGAAAGAAAAGAAAGACAAAGGAATTGTATGGACGTCCCCTAATTCGAGTGTGTAGGAGGTTGAGCTCACCGGTACTAAAGACACTATCTCCTGCGATTCGTCACAGTTGCATCTTCGGAAAAGCCCTGTACCCCTGCTCCCCAACTTCAAAACAGTTTCCACCTCCATTTTGAAAAATTACCATTCCAAATTCTAGCTAAAAACCGGTTTGACTTCCAGTTTGTAAAATTATCGGTCCTACTCATTTCCCTCGTCGTTTTGTTCCAAGTTCTAACCCAGAAGTTGAACTCACGAAGCTGTCAACTCAGAAGACGAACTCAACTCCTCCTTGGCAACGCTCCTCACCTCATCCAAAGCTTAGGATCTGGGTAAATAGCTGACCTAGGGTTTCACTTCTTACACATTCAAGTTTGGTCTTACCGCATGCCTTTTGTTTGAGAATATATACAGGAAATGAAACTAAAAATGGCTATACTAGGATGTGTTTTTCATCAGCATTTTGATCGAGCCATTGTTGTGTCTGTGGGGAACGATGGATTCATTCCCATGGTGTATACGGGTTGTGTTACGGAACTGTTGTTTTTTAGCGACTATTGTGTCTATTGTTTGACAATGTATTTCGTTCTAGAATGGCCTAGGTAGTGTCCGACGTGCTGTCCTTTTCGTTTGTCTATCTATGTTGTATATTTGATTTGGTATTTCTTGGCTATTGAAAAATGCACGACTATTCGATATTAAGATCCTAACGCACAAGAGAAGTGGCGAGTGCCTGAAAGCTTTTGTCACTAGAACTCATTCTTGAAGATCGTCTGCTTCACCTTCTGATTTGTGTTGATCATAAATCTACCAAAGGGGCCACCACACATATGATCAAGTTAATTTTTCTCGTTTTTGGTCCTTGCCCTTTAATTTTTCATTCGCGTTGTGTATTTTTATATATTTTCAATATATATTAAGTAAAAAAAAATCATTCAAAATTCAATGTAGGCCAATGGGCGGCTAGGCTTGAAATGAAGTTTATTTTTTTCTCTATTTTTTGCTCTTCTCTTCAAATTTTTTGTTAGTTTTCTTTGATTAACTCAGACAGTCTTATATTTTTATGATAATACATAGTGTTTTCCTTTTTCAATAAATATCAACTTTCACATTTTCCATTTGTGATTTTGATTAATTAGTTCTCTCGAGGCTATTTTCGCCGACTCAAAATAGTCTTTAACCAATCAATTTTCGCATTAAATGCCACGTTCAATGAGAAGCCAAAGCCCACATGCACTCTGGGCTTGGAACACCCCTAACATCGTCTCTGGACGTGGATGGCAGCAAGGTCTTAAATCCCAATGGAGTTCAAGGACGGAGAGTCGCTGAAGGACGAGCTCGCCTTCATAACCCAACACGGTTCCGAAAAGGTCTCAACGATTCGCATTGAAGAAATTTAGATCGCTGCCACAAAAGACCATCCGGTATCATGATCAGCCGCGATCAAAAGAGGGCAAAAAAAATTGGAGATGAGAAAAATCCGCGAGCATGGAATTTGCACGGCGGCGTACATGATCCCCGAGAGGATTAACACGGATCTCCTTCATAGCGTCCATGATAGTTACAAAGGTGATGCTTGAAGTTTAGGAATTTGTGTTCCTGAGTCGGTATTGAAATATTAACGGGCCTCTCCTTTTGAAAGCAGAAATTACATAGATCTTTTCATTAAGACGCCTAAGGCGCGGACCCTTAATCCCATGTCAGCCACGGACTAACTGAATATGATTCTTTTTTCCTTTGTTCTTTATTTTGGCAATGTCCTCATTTGCCTTGTTGGAAAAAGATCGATTAAAGCAGCACTCCATAGAACGAGAAAAATCCGTCGATTTGTTGAATGCCAATGGATACTCTAAGCACATGGTCGCACACGGTCTCTTGCTGAACTGGGAAACTTCCACAGTTGTAATCTAATAGATCATGTGAGTGAATTTTGCACCCCAAACACGTTAGATTTTAATAAAGGCATTTGAATAATGAAGTCAAGTCTTTTTCTTCTAAATAACACTTCGAGAAATTTTCCGCCAAGTAGTGAGTTTAGATTTTTTTTTTTTTAAATCATCAGCAAATGACCGGCTATGGAGAAACTTCATATGCCAGAGAAAACATACCTAACTTATTCAACATGTAATACGATCGTTACGTCAACCATCTGCTATAATCATACGCTGGAAATTACTCGACTACGTCAGTGCATCGGAATGAATATTCGTGCAGAGATATAAGTATACGTATCCAGGGGCATAGTCATCTCTCAAGAAAAGCGATCCCACTGCCATGGCAAATGTAAACTTTCCTCCCGGTTAAAAATTAGATCGCTTGCAAGAATGACAAACCAAGGAAAAAAAACTGCCACGACAACCGAACCTCCACCAAATTTAAAATTTTGGCGCACGCCAGTGATATCGGTGCTTATTATGATACTGATCAGAGACTTAGCTGGACGAGTAGGTACGGTTACTTCACACATCATTAGAAACAGACTAAAGTCGCACAATCTTAAAGAGAAGTACAGTGGCAAAACATCGATCAACCCATGTAGTCCAGCCACTGTTTGCATTGCGTAATAGGAGTCGTACGGAGATTTTCCAAGCTGCAATGAAGCATATTAGTATAAATGAACACCCCTTGCAAGATAAGAAATTAAATGCCTGCAGTGCATCTTCATCGAATGAGGTAGAATCAGCTTCAACCTTGCACAAATTTCAGAAAAAGCTCACACGAGCATGGTATTGAATGATCGTTGTATCTAGCGCTCATAGGTGAAAGTTTTGCCGGGCGAAATGGGCCTTGGAATGACATCCCCTGTTCCATCGCTCCCCAGACTTTGAATCTGCAATTCAATCTAATCCAGACTCATCGTCACATAAACTTCTCATTACAATCTTCATCAAACACAGTTTGAATGGGTTTCGCTACCATACCTATTGGATGTTGTGCCAGTGGATCGCGATATTTTGGCTCAACCTATTGGAAAATGAATTTTTTGAATTTTTTTAGAAATGATCACTTATTTCATTTGAATTAATTAGTTGATGAAAAATGTTTTCATTATAAAAAAATAATGTATTTTTAAATATTTTTTATAGACGATGGAAATATCTTTGGAGCATATATTTTCATAAGCTATGAAGAGATCATTTATAAGATAATGTTTTCTCAATCATTCATTTTTCACAAAATAAATACAGTGAATTTAATAAAATTTAATCAAAGTGCAACCAATTATTGAGGTGGAACTATGTTAATCGATGGTTTTATTAACTAGAACCACGTTGAAGACTTGATTATGTTTACATATTAATCCTTAATGTTTTTCCCCATGTATAATTAGGCCCGTTAAGACCATGGCCACTCATTTAACTCACTGAAAACTCTTCATGTGTATATGGTACTTGAATAAATGTCATAACAAATTAAAACAAAAGGTAAGTGAACAAAAGAAAAATATGCTGGTGAAATAACAATTAAAATGACCTAAAGATTGAAATTCTCAATAGAAAAACTAGAAAAGTACGCCAAATCATATTTATGCCGGGTATACATCCTCAGCTACATATGTATTTTTTTTTCCAGTATTTGCTTTACTCTTTCCAATGTTAAGAGTATTTCGATTTTTTTTCTTGAAATTAGAATATAATAAAGCTTTCAAAGCCAAAGTAAATAAAATTACTTCGGCAGCCAGCGACCCAATTGGGTACATTGCATATGAAAATATTACCGGTCCATTCACCGTCAGATTTTTCTATCTCCCTCCTGACCTTTATCGCACTGTTTTCTTCGTTTACTTTTCGCAAAATATGGTCACAACGTGGTCGGCCAAACAATGGCATTTTAGGGTATGTATGACAACGTTTATGTTTCTCACAATTTAAGTTCTTTTGTTCTCCGGAACAAAAAAAAGAACAGAAATCCATTTGATAAAACTTTTGTTCCCGGGAACAATTTCTCTATTTTTTTTTTTTTGTTCCCGGGAACAATTTTGGAATAGAAACAAGAAACAAAAAAAAAAAAAGTAGTTTCTTGTTCCCTGAAACAATTTCTAGAAATAAGCCAATTTTCTTTTTTATTTTTCTTTTGTTTCTTTCTCTTGCCGCGGCCACCTCCAACCGCCCGGAGCTACCGCCAACTGCCATCGCCACTGCCGACCATGCCGCCGTCGCCGACCGCCGCTATTGCCAACCGTCGTCCGCCGCTGCCAACTACCATCCACCGCTGCCATCCGCCGTTCGCCATCGCCATCCGCCGTTACCATTCACCGCCACCGGCCGCCGACCATCACCATCCGCCGCCACCAGCCACCGTCGTCCGCCACAGGCCACAGCCACCACCGTTCGCTGCTGGCATTCATGCAACAGCGGTGGCAGGCAGCAGCGGCCGGCGAGCAATGATCAACAATCCGTGAGCAAGAATAAAAAAACGAATAAATACAAAAAATATATATATATTTCTTACCAATCGCATTTCTATTCTTTTTTTATTTCTAAAGTAGAAATTTTGTATAGTTACCAAATACCTTATTTTACTTAGAAAGTTCCCCGAAATAGAAATAAAAAATAACTATTTCTCGAAAAAAAAAAAAAAAAACTCTTCCTAGCCAAGAAGAAGGCTAGCAAAAACATTTAAGGTAGTCACGAATCGTACTAAAATTTCAACACACCAATTTGTCAAACGAACACTATACAGAACAAAACATGGCATGCTTGGATTTACTGGTACGCTAGCCAAAATAAGAGAAAGATGCTCATGACATCGGTTTAAACATTTCAGCAAACAGCTAGCGAGCATAGATTGAGAGGAAAATATTGACTGCTTTTAGAACCCGAACTGAAGTTTGGACTCAAAAGAAATCATCATGAGACACCTTAAACCCAACATGTGTATGTGCCTAAGAAGATCGAGTCTTGGCTTTGCTTGGATCAAAACAGGGCGGAGTAATAGGGATTCACGAAAACGACTGTCTAATCGCAGAGTTCCCTACCCGACTCAAAGACGGCGGCAAGCGGGCCAGCTAGTGACAAATCAGGCTATGGTCTGCCGCCTTGGTATCTTTGAGCCGGGATCCTGGGGCAAGGGATGATGGGTATGAGAGATGATGGATATGTAGATTTTGGAGTTGTCGATAGCTTGTAGAATTGTCTCACCAATCTTATCACCCACCTTGACAGCATCTTCGTCCCTGAATACACAGATTCCGGCATTATTCAAGTCTCTAATATATTGAGGAAGTTCGTGAAGTCAAAACGAGTATCCGCTCCACTAAAACTCAAGAACACATGGTACTGAAATTCTGATGCTCTGCCCTTTGAGTGTGCCATATCTGGGAAGCGTATTACTTCCAGACCTCTCTCTCTCCCCCAAGAAGAAGAAAAAAGGTTGGTAACTTGGTGTGGCATGGCCTAGCTAAGAAGTGAGCTAAGGCTTTTGGAATGCTTCCACGGCAGAGCACACAAAGATGACCGATATTCCAATGAAGACGGAGACACTCTGGAATATACTGTATGTTACACACACCAGAAAAGAAGAAGAAAAAATATCATCCAGCAGCTGAAGGTGTGTGCAAATAGATTTAGCGAAGAGGATTTCTGCTCAGAGTGAACAATCACATGCAAAAACACAAACAAATTCGGACGAGATTTCACCTAAGTTCACAGGATAATAGTGCCAAATTTGGACTTCATCGGAATCGGCTAGACGGATGACCGGTACAGTGCTCCCTGGCAAAGGATGGCCACGGTGGTGGTCTGGTGAGGTGCACGCGGCGGTGATTCGGCCGACAATTTGTGGCATGGCTTGTCTCATCTCGTCTCGGTAGTGACTTTCGGCCGGGTGTAGCGATGCAAGACGAAGCCACGAGGGACGCCAACCGAACGAAAACAGGCTCGAGATCGTGATGCAACAGCAGCGGCTTGGGACAAAGAGCACCCGTGTCGTCTTCGGTCCTGATCTTGGGATCCGACCCGGTTGTTTTTTATACTATATCATAATAAGAATAATAAATAATATTTTAATTAAAAATCAAAAAAATAATAAAAATAATTTATTTTCAGAAAAAAAAAATATATCATATGTTTTCCCAAAAAGCCAAAAAAAAATATCAGAAAATGCCAAAAAAAAAATGATTGGGAAGCTCGACGATGGCATTGTTTCTATGCCTTTTTGTGACGATGGGATTGGCAGGGGCTCTAGGGCCTTTCTACAACTGGGAAGTGAAGCAGGAGCTGATGGGCTCCTACAAGAAGCAAGTCGTCACTATAAATGGACAGACGCCCTGCCCCACCATCCAGGCGCATCAGGGAGAGAGTTTTCGTCAGAGTTACCAACAGGTTGAGCGAGAATTTCGCGATCCATTGACACAACACCCGATAGGTATGGTTGCGAAACCCATCGAAACTGCGTTTGATGAAGATTGTAGTGAGAAGTTTATGTGACGATGAGTTCGGGTTGGATTAAATTGCAGATTGAAAGTCTAGGGAGTGATTGAACAGGGGATGTCTTTCCAAGGCCCATTTCTCCTGGAGAAACTTTCACTTATTATTTCACTGTTCATCGGGTCAGTCCTAAGTAGAATAATAATTCAATACCATGTTCATATGAGCTTTTTCTGAAATTTGTGTGAAGTTCTGGCTGATTCCACCTCATTTGATGAATGTGCACTGCAGGCATTTAATTTCTTATCTTGCAAAGGATGTCATTTATACTTATATGCTTCATTGCAGCTTGGAAAATCTTAGTACAACTCCTATTACACAATGCAAACGGTGGCTGGACCGCATGGGTTGATTGATGTTTTGCCGCCGTACGGCGTGGCCGAGCCATTCGCTCAAGATTATGACAAGAGCATCATCCTCGATGACCGGTACTACAAAAGCTTTTATGATTGGGTGGGAGAGCCTGAGGTGATTAATTTAATTTGATTGCCTCAATGGTGAAGAACTTAAACACTAGTTTCACTCATTTGTTGTGTTCGTTTCATTCTTTTTTTGTTGCTTGGATTGCAGTCCCTGCTGATTCCCAGGAAGGGAAAGTTTGATTGCGCTGAATCGACCACTCCAAGTTCACATCCAACAGCTTGTGATCGATCAATCCTGAATATCCCCACTAGAGGGTTGTCCTTGGTAAAACTTATCGCCTCAATATTTCAAGTGTGACTGCTCAATCTGCTCTTAGCTTTCATTACAACCTACAAATTGTTCCTCTGGTTGGTTTGTTTCCTCGCTTTCTATAATGAAGTGTGCACATCTGGATTGGGCTTTTTCGATGTTTTTAAAGACTTATTAGATTGAAGAAATTTTGGAGATAGATTTGCAAGATGAAGGGACCCTTCATTTTTTTGTTACTCAAGACCTCAATCTTTGTATTGCAGGATCACAACCTTACCATTGTTGAAGCAGATGGGCATTATATAGAGCCAAGCTTGATCGTCTACTCAGGCAAGACATACTCTGTCAAGATCAAAGCCGATTAAGATCCGTCGATAAATTACTCTATCTCGACCAACCAGAACGCCACTACCACAACCGCTCTCGGTCTGGCCGTGCTCAGTTACTCCCCACCTGCTGGCCCGATTCAGAATGACGTCACACCATAGTTAGTTTCTCCAGAGAATATAAATCATATTTTTGTTTTGTTTATTAGCTTTTTAACGAATTACTGGGGAACATGCTGGTTAGTGTTTTATTCAGTTGAATTTGACATTCTAATCGAGTGTTAAATTGGCTTTCAATATCCAAGTCAGAGGCGATTCTAGTCATATCTCAGCATTTCTCCTGGTGATGGCATGGGATAGTTTCTTGCATCGTTGTTGACTGATCGAGCAATTTGTCATAAGTCTCTCGGCTGTGGTCCCCTGCAAACAGAAAGATAATGTTAGAGCAGGTTGCTTCAACTTTGCAGGGTATACCCAATTTATCACTGGGCACACATGTTGAACATTTGTTCCAATTTTAAGCATCTTCTAGGAAGAGGAGATTGCTTCTATTTTGAAGGAAGAAATTGTTCAGACCGCCATAAATCTATAGCACAACGGGCACTGACGGAGATCATCAATGATCGAAATAACATCGTCTTATGAATTTTTTTTTTCTTTTTTCCCCCCTTTTCTCATAGTTCATCTTCCAGGAAAAAGGCCGAATCCATTTGATTTTTAGAAAGGATTACTAATCCTTAACTTTTCGCAGAATTCTTCATTAGTGATTGTGAGATTGTTGATAAGATCATTTGGAAACCTTCTACTGTAGATGTGGATTCCATCGAATGGTTCAGAGATAGGATGGTGCTGCTTGTTGTTTCTGGTTGTAACTCTCCTCGCAGGTTATGCATGAACGAGCTTAAGAAGCTCATTGGGTTGTTTTCTTACATAGTATTATATGGAATGGTCCAGGATGCTATGGTCAAGACTCGAGATTGAAGAGTGCATGAATGAACTTCGAGAGAGATTCCACTCTGTGCAGGCAATATATGTGACAACACTCATGTCTTTGCTGGAAAGGTTGTTTCGCTCGTTATATAAGATAGTTACGCAGTTTGGACAAGTATATCAATTCCATCTCTCTGACGTTTCTGATTACTGCTCTTGTAGTAGACACATGGTTTCATTCAGTGATGAGTATTTGTTTATTGAAATTTGCAAAAAAGGCACTTTCTCATGGTAAATGTCACATTGTTTATTTCGTGGTCAGCTTTAGATAACTATAATGAGACTAATATAATTTCAAACTAACATGTTTTGCTCATATATGCGATAGTTACGCAGCTTGGAGAAGTATATCAATTCCATCTCTGACATTTCTGATTACTGCTCTTGTAGTATACACATGTCCCCTTTAGTGATGAGTGTTTGTTGAAATTTGCAAATAAGGCACTTACTCATGGTACATGCCACATTGTTTATTTCGTGGTCCGCTTTACATAACTATAATGAGATTGATATTATTTCAAACTGAACATGTTTCGGGATAATCAGCCCATTATAGACATTAGGAAAAAAGATCTGTCCGTAGTGTCACTGAGATTAATCACTATAGTCCTACCTAGAAGCGAAAATAAACGAAGGGGAAAGAATAGATAGGCAACTCTATCATCCCCAATCCGACATGGTTGCCAATCTAAGGTAAAGGTTGTGTTTTTTTTTTGGGTCCAATTTCAATAGCATCCACAAATCACTTTCCTGTCATTCAAAGAAGGTTTAGCATCGATCCATTTGAAAAAAAAAAATGCAAATCATCAACCTGACCAATACCCTTGATAGTTTGGGTTTTGATGATTGGAATGTGCTGTGTGCCAAGTGCGGGAAATTGCATCGGAAATAAGAAATAGGATCGCTTGGTTCGTAGTGAACCGGGTACCCTCTTGGAAAAGGGACATGAATGCACAACCACCTACAAATATATGATATTATATTGTATAGTTTTGGCCATTTAGATGGAGTTAACAAAGGAACTTGATTGCATCAATTTTACAAATTATAGAAATTGATAGCCTTTTTTGAAAGTTTTAAAAACTCAATTACACTTTCATTACAAGTTTTAGAACTTTTTGTGCACTTATGCATTTATTAAAATATTATTCACGATACGTTTGATAAAAATAATTTGGAAAATTGATAGTAATAATGTCACAACTTTCATGCGGTGCCCATTTGATACTAAAAATTTTCAGTTAACTAGTTAAGTCTCATTGATTTTAGAAAACGTTCACTTGAGTGACATTGATAATATCTCTCATAGAAAAATCCAACGTGGTATTAATTTAGCATAAAATTGTTCAACTAAGCTAGCCAAGGAAATGAAAAGGCATGTCGAACGATGTTGTTTAACCCTTTCAATGCCTCAAATTGATGAATAAGGGACGAATTACGCACAATCGATAAACATAACTCCACATTTCCATCCGTGAATTAAAAAATTGGGGGAAGATAAAGGCTTCGTCCCTGCCTATCCTCAAGAACAAAAACATAAAGTTGCAAAATTTGTAAGGTCACCACTCTCCAACTCGGTACTTTGAACTTGGACTTTAGGGCGAAAAACGAATGGCTTTGCAGATGCAGAGAGACGAGAGGACAAACGAGAGGGAAGGGCGAGTCCTCGTGGGTGACATCAGCACCAAGCTTTACATTTAATATTTTCTTTTCTTTTCCGACATGTAACTCAGCCCTCCTGCCTTAGTTAAGTCCAACGTGACCCGTCAAGGATAATTTCTTCCTTTACATTTATTTTTAATATGCTTTCCTCTTCTTCTTCTTCTTTTCTTTTATCCCTTTTCTGCTTTTTTCCATTAAAAAAAAGAGAAAATAAAAAAAAGATTAAAACCTAAAAACACACAAATAAAAAAAAAACATTCGGGCAGAGGGCTGGCCCTAGCCCTTAAAAGCATTCAAATAATCCATGTATAATATTAATAAAAATGAGAATCGTTATCTAGTTTGTACCCTAAAATTTATCAAATGCTAAAAGCCAAAAAGACATTTTGTGCTGTCTAATTTTTGGTCCCAGTTGTTTAGACTGCAAAGTGGAAAGTGCATTTTCATTCGGACATGAAAGGACGAGGGATGAGAGAAATTAATATGTGTGTATATATATGGTTTTGATGTAATATAATATGCCCCAACTCTCTCTTGTGAAACCATTGTAAATTCTCTCACTGTACCCATGGAATTAAACTCAATGCATTAGAAGTCAAATTCTAGCAAATGCAAGGGCCCAAAACACCTATGAATGCATCAAATCAACAATTCATGGAGAACATCCATTGAAACTTAAAGGCATCTTTAGAGGATTACCAGGTTATAACTCCTAAATCCGCAATTGGCCAACTCCTAGATCAGGCAAAGGAGTTACGACCCTCCCCGAGCCGGGCCCTTAGCCAAAAGAAAAATAAAATAATAAAAAAGAAGAAGAAAAAAACCAAAAAATGTCCTCCTCACCAAGTAACAAGCGTGCGTGTGCGTGTCGTTTTGGTATTCTGATTATTGTCTTTTCTTATTTTTCGATAAATGATTATTGTCTTTGGATCTACTAGTTGTAATCTAAGGATGCAAAAAATATTGTTCCACAGATCAATTTCTTATCAAAAGCCGATTTTTCTATTTCTATTCCCTAAACCGACTTTCTAAATAAAAATACGTATTTGATAGCCACATAAAATTTCTTTTTTGAACAACGCCGGCGAGGCCAGTTAATAGTGAGGACAAGCGATAAGAAAGATTTTTATTTCTCATTTTTTATTTTCAAAAATTGAAAAGTAGAATATTTTCACTTCTCATTTCCGTTCCAGACCTATTTCTAGACTAAAAATTTATTTCAAAAATAGATAAATGAAATTATATTATCAAATTGATTTCTGCTCCAAACATATTTTTGAAAACGAAAAATAAATAGAAAAATAAATGATTATCATACTTGTTCAACGTAATCTCAATAGAAAATGAGTAAAAAAAATGTAAATCATTTACATATTTCCTCCAACTAGATAAATATTAAAATACTTTCATGATACATTCTTTCTAAATTGATGAAAATAATATGACAAATGACATAGCACCACAAACGCATCAAGATTTCCTGTCCAAAAATGCATCAAGTTTAGAATTGCCCGGAATTTTCGGATGCATCAAGATTTGGGATGCACGCTGCGAAATGAGATTTACGGAATGGATTATTGGAGGTTGAGCAAAGTTGACTCGTAATTTGATGAACCAAGTGTCGAGTAATTACCGGAAAGAGGCTAAGGTAATTTGTTATATTTGAAAAAAAAAAAGCATCAGTTTACTTTTCATTTCTCAAATGTTGTGTCGAGTTGAGTAATTATGTTCATAAACTAAAATAAAAGGAAAGATATATGCAATTTAGGCTCCGTTTATTTCTTACAAAATGAATGATTCGATTTTTTTTACAAATAATTGTTTATTTCTCTCGAACTACTTGGTTGATGAAAAAAATTTTCATTATCAAAATGTCTTTGGAGCATATATTTTTGTAAGCTATACAAGTGATTATTTATGGGATAATATTTTTTTAAATTATTTATTTTTCACAAAATAAATACAGTGAATTTAATATATTCTAATTACAGCATAATCAATTATCGAGGTGGAATTGTGTTTCCTTTACCCTCTCTCATTTCTCTCTGTTTTCTTCGCTTTCCTTTTGCCCTCTCCCTCCCCCACCGCCGGCGACGGCTCCACCACTGAAGTCGTCCGCCGCCCCCGCCGCCGCCCCACCGGGTCCAAGAACAAGCCCAAGTCCTCCTCAGTCGTCATCACCTGCGACCCCGAGGGCTCCCTCTCCCTCTCCCTCAGCCTTTGCATCCGATGTCGCCGCCTCTCTCCAGAGCTTCCGGATCCGACGAGGGGTCCCGACTCTGCTCCCTCTGAGATGGCCTCCGCCGCGACCCATTCCGGATCCGAGACCAAGACAGATCCGCTCGAGATACGGGTCTTGCGGGCCCGGCTCCGGTACCGGGGTTCCGGCGAGAAGGCGGTCCGCACGCGAGGCAAAGAAACCGAAGAGATGAATTTAGGGGCGAGGTCGAATCGGGAACCGAACTGAACCGAACCGAACCGAGCCGGCTGGTTCAGGTCACACGTGGAGGCGATGGTTGTTTCTTTCTTTATTTTTAATTTACGAGGTGGGGCGAGGATCTGCTCGTGTCTGCTTGTGACGCCGTGGGGCATTATCAGCCCGCATTCCTGATCCGTCCACCGCTTTTTTGGCAGTCGATACTTTAGGAGGAGATCGCTTTTTTTGTAAAAGTTGATACTTTTTGGAGACGGCTTAAATGTACGGCAAAACGAACCAAGCTGACAACTTCTTCTGCTGCTGCTAAATCGACAGCGGCCCCGCGAACTCCGTCTCTCCCCCATTAAAGTTCCCATCTTTCGTGCGCAGCTCGGGTTCCCGGTGAGCGCGAGAGATGGGTAGCTCGGGTTCTCGTGATGGTGGCATCAGGAGGAGCTCGAGGGCTTTTCTACAACTGGGAAGTGAAGCAAGAGATGATGGGCTCCTCCTACAAGGAGCAGGTTGTCACCATCAATGGACGGCACCCCGGCCCCACCATCCAGGCTCATCAGGGAAACAGAGTTTTCGTCAGGGTTACCAACAGGTTGAGCCAGAATGTCGCGATCCATTGGCACGACACCCAACAGGTATGGTAGCGAAACCCATGGAAACTGTGTTTGACGAAGATTGTAATGAGAAGTTCATGCGATGATGAGTTCGGATTGGATTGAACTGCAGATTCAAAGTCTAGGGAGCGATGGAACTGGGGATGTCGTTCCAATGCCCATTTCTCCTGGAGAAACTTTCACTTATTGTTTCATCGTCCATCGGGTGAGTCCTAAGTACAATGATCATCCAATAACATGTTCATGTGAGCGTTTTCTGACATCTGTGGGAGGTTCGAGCTGATTCCACCTCATTTGATGAATATGTGTGGCAGGCATTTAATGTCTTATCTTGCAAAGGGATGTCGTTTATACTTATATGCTTCATTGCAGCTTGGAAAATCTCAGTACTACTCCTATTACACAATGCAATTGGTGGCTGGACTGCATGGGTTGATCGATGTTTTGCCACCGTACGGCATGGCTGAGCCATTCTCTCAACATTATGACAGCATCATCCTCGATGACCGGTACTACAAAAGCTATCATGATTGAGCGGCAGAGCCTGAGGTGATTAATTTAATTTGATTGCCTCAATTATGAAGAACTTAAACACCAGTTTCGCTCATGTGTCGTGTTTGTTTCGTTCTCTTTTTGTTGCTTGGATTGCAGTCCCTGCTGATTCCCAGGAAGGAAAAGTTTGATTGCGCTGAATCGACCACTCCAAGTTCACATCCAACAGCTTGTGATGCGATCAATCCTGAATATCCCCACTGGAGGGTTGTCCCTGGTAAAACTCATCGCCTCAATATTTCAAGTGTGACCGCTCAATCTGCTCTCAGCTTTAGGATTGAGGTATACTTTCATTACAACCTACAAATTGTTCCTCTGGTGGGTTTGTTTCATTGCTTTCTATAATGAAGTGTGCACATCTGGATTGGGCTTTTTCGATGTTTTTAAAGACTCATTAGATTGAAGGAATTTTGGAGATAGATTTGCAAGATGAAGGGACCCTTCATTTTTTTGTTACTCAAGACCTCAATCTTTGAATTGCAGGATCACAACCTTACCATTGTTGAAGCAGACGGGCACTATGTTAAGCCATTTGTGAACCAAAGCCTGATTGTGTACTCGGGCAAGACATACTTCATCAAGATCAAAGCCAATCAAGATCCTTCAAGAAAATACTCGATCACGATTAACATTGTTGGCCAGAACGTCACTGCCACATCCCCTCTCGGTCTGGCCGTGCTCAGTTACTCCCCACCCGCCAGCCCAATTTGGAATGGCGTCACACCGCAGTTAGTTCAGAGCCTGGGCAACAAAGCCGCCCAAGGTAATATATATGGACTAATGTCTTAGTTAGAGAGGCTGTTTACGGGTTACGTAGTGGGCCCCAGTTGGGGATTTGATCGTGTTCCCATGGGGCCAAGTAAGGCACGCATTTCGTTTTGCAGTTGCACTTCAGGAGATACTATTATAAGGGTAATAACTCCAAAACGGACCGCGGGCGACATCTGGTGCTTTTGCTGCTGCTGCTTCTCCTTCTTCTTCCTTGCTGAATTGACAGCGGCTGCACGAACTCCGTCTCTCCCCATTAAAATTCTCATCTTTCGTGCGCAGCTTGGTTCTCGGTGAGCGCGAGAGATGGGTAGCTCGACGACGGCATTGTTTCTATGCCTTTTCGTGACGATGGGATTGGCAGGGGCTCTAGAGCCTTTCTACAACTGGGAAGTGAAGCAAGAGCTGATGGGCTCCTACAAGAAGCAGGTCGTCACCATCAACGGACAGACCCCTGGGCCAAGCATCCAGGCGCATCAGGGAGAGAGAGTTTTCGTCAGACTTACCAACAGGTTGAGCAAGAATGTCACGATTCATTGGCACAACACCCAACAGGTATGGTTGCGAAACCCATCCAAACTGTGTTTGATGAAGATTGTAATGAGAAGTTTATGCGACGATGAGTCCGGATTGGATTGAATTGAATTGCAGATTCAAAGTCTGGGGAGCAATGGAACAGGGGATGTCGTTCCAAGGCCCATTTTGCCCGGCAAAACTTTCACCTATGTTTTCATCGTCCATCAGGTGAACGCTAATTACAACGATCATTCAATACCATGTTCATTAACATGTTCATGTGAGCTTTTTTCTGAAATTCGTGCGAGGTTCAAGCTGATTCTACCTCATTCGATGAAGCTGCACTGCAGGCATTTAATTTCTTATCTTGCAAGGGGTGTTCATTTTATACTCATATGCTTCATTGCAGCTTGGAAAATCTCCGTACGACTCCTATTACGCAATGCAAACAGTGGCTGGACTACATGGGTTGATCGATGTTTTGCCACCGTACGGCATGGGCGAGCCATTCCTTCATGAAAGTGACCATTCCATAAGACAAAAGTACCAGTAAGATTACAACCGTGAACTAGCTAGAGGCAGGAAACTCGGCATGGGCAACAAGTCATTTCGATGGCATCAGACATAGTTATCTGTGAACTCGCTAGAGGAAGCAAACTCGACAGAAAAAACCATATTGCCTGATCATGAAAGTGACCATTCCATAAGACAAAAGTACAAGTAACAGCCAAGAAGATGACAGCCCAGATTGAACAGAGAACCATAGAATGTCTCTTATCTCCCCAGCTCGCTAAATAGTATGAAATTATGGGACCATTATGTCCATTACCGCATGTCAGGGCCATTAATATCGTTCTAGGAGTTCTCAAGAGACCCATAACGAGATTGGTATTGGGGGTCTCAGTTAAATTCCACAATGATGGCATGCAAAAAATCCACGGCAGTGCCAAAAAAGGAGTGTGCCTGACATTGGCATAAGCAACGAATAGAAAGAGATATCTATAGTAAGTGGAAATGTTAATACAATTATGTACCTATCGCTGGCTAAAGAGCATTTATTGCCACAACATTCTTTCTGCAGTATTTTCATAACGTCTAGCATGATTCATGGAGAGTATAGTGCCAAGATCAACTATGAAAGCTATTTCTTCTGCCATTAATTTCGTAACGTCTTCATGTGATTCATGGATACTATGGTGCCTAGCTAGACGACAAAAGCTATCCCCATGTGAACTGTGCTGTAAGTAAATATTGTACCCTTGATCAGATCAGACCATTTAAAATAGCTATTCCATTCCATCTAAACAAGACAATGGACAACAACATTATTGGAGTAAATTAAAACAGAATAGATATCATGCTAAAATAACCAAGCTTTAGGAAAAGATGAAGACACTAAGTAAAAGATAACAGCAAATGAATCCATTCGAATAGCAATACGTCACAGTATTGCTATTTTCTGACCTTCCGAGCTGTGAAAACATGCATGCATGGCACCGCTCAGTACCAGGATTAATTCCATCTATAGAGAAGAACACCAACTGGATTAAATGAAGATAAACAGCCTTTATGTTCGAATGCCAACATGTGTGTGTGCTTAAGGAGATCGAGTCTCGGCGTTGCTTGGATCAAAACAGTGCGGAGTAATAGGAATTCACAAAAACGACCGTCTAATCGCAAAGTTCCCCACCCGATTCGGAGATGGTGGCAAGCGGGCCAGCTTGTGACAAATCAGGCTATGGTCTGCCGCCTTGGTATCTTTGAGCCAGGATCCTTGGGCAAGGGATGATGGGTATGTAGATTTTGGAGTTGTCGATAGCCTATAGAATTGTCTCACCAATCTTATCACCCACCTTGATAGCATCTTTGTCCCTGAATACATGGATTCCGGCATTATTAAAGTCTCTATTGAGGAAGTCCGCGAAGTCAAAATGAGTATCCATTCCACTAAAACTCAAGAACACATACTAAAACTCAAGAACACATGGTACTGAAAATCTGATGTTCTGGCCCCTCACCAACCCCCTTGCGAAGTAATAAGGATTCAAAAAACGACCGTCTAATCGCAAAGTTCCCTACCCGACTCGGAGACGGTGGCAAGCGGGCCAGCTTGTGACAAATCGGGCTATGGTCTGCTGCCTTGGTATCTTTGAGCCAGAATCCTTGGGCAAGGGATGATGGGTATGAGAGATGATGGGTATGTAAATTTTGGAGTTGTTGATAGCCTGTAGAATTGTCTCACCAATCATATCACCCACCTTGATAGCATCTTCGTCCTTGAACACGCGGATGCCGACATTATTAAAGTTTATTGAGGAAGTCCGTGAAGTCAAAATGAGTACATCTTCGTCCTTGAACACGCGGATTCCGGCATTATTAAAGTTTATTGAGAAAGCCCGTGAAGTCAAAATGAGTATCCGCTCTACTAAAACTCATGTAAAGTCAAGAACACATGGTACTCAAACTATCAAATTCTGATGCTTTGGCCCCTCAACCCCCCCCCCCCGGTCTCACCAATCTTATCACCCACCTTGATAGCACCTTCGTCCTTGAATACGCAGATCCGGCACGAGATCCGGCATTATTAAAATTTATTGAGGAAGTCCGTGAAGTCAAAATGAGTATCCGCTCCACTTAAACTCAAATTCTGAAATTCTGATGCTCTGGCCCCTCACCACCCCCCCCCCCCCCCCCCCAATCATGCTAAAATAACCAAGCTTAAAAGATAACAGCAGAATAGCAATACGTCACAGCATTGCTATTCTCTGACCTTCCGAGCTGTGATCACATGCATGCATGGCACTGGTCATTACTAGGATTAATTCCATCTATAGAGAAGAACATCAACAGGATTAAATGAAGATAAACAGCCTTTATGTTCGAATGCCAACTAAAAATGCTAGTTGAGCATGTAAAAAACAAATCTGAAAGCATGACGAACCTACTTCCACCAACTCATGACGACTTAACTAGTTCAGAAAGACATAGCAGCAATTTCTTTACAAAAGCATGTTCTGACAAAAAGAATAAACTTTTGTCATTCATCCAACAGTCCCATTCCATATTCAATCCCCAATCAATATTTCACAATCCTCTATGTCTTGCTTGATCAATGTGTATTACAAAACTATGGAAAGTTGACACATAACTAATATACGGATTGAACAGCAAGACTTTCCCAATGCATTGGGAAAAAAGTTCACTATAGAAAAATTTGGCAATCAATCCGAATACCTTTAGCAACTTTCATTAATGTCCTATGGAATTCAGCCAAAGAAATGCTCCATTATAAGTTCAGAGAATGCAGATAAAATTTGGTTACAAAATGGTACAAAAAGGAAAATGAAGATATACTTCCATGAGACAAAACCATCATATCTAAAACAGAAAACAAACGGAGAACAAATAAAAACCTTATTAAAAGCTAAACCCTTTACAATCAGTTGTCATCACCACAAAATTGATTTTCACGAGTGCTTGAAGGTCCCTGAGCCTGTGGAGATGCACGCATTGGCCAGCCAAGTAGTGGAGGTGAAGCAGGGGGGGTTGCATCTCGACTAGGAGAGAAGAGACTTAGCTCTACGAAAGTTGCCGTTGATGGGCCATCCTTTCCATAAGTCCGAAAAGAAATTGATCCACGCTTGGTCGAAGAGTCAGAATTTCTGCAGGGGCTCATTCTACCACTTTCCTCAAGATGGCTCAGATTAGCAATGAGTGAAACAGTCTCATTCTGATCATCACTAACTCTTCTTCTCACATCCAAGTCATTAAGCTTCCCCAATGCTAGAGAATCCGCCACTGGGCAGTACACCAGCAAGAAAATACACACCCCAGCACAACAGAAAAGGGAAAGAAATGCCATGAACACAAGAGCTTCAAAAAGAACATGTTCTGGCTTAGACAAAACCGATAAACCAAGTAATAGGATCCTTAATGGAAGGAAACCCGAAACTGAGAATATCAGCACGTATACTCTTTTCTGCAGACCCTTATTAATGACTAATTTTAGGATCCGCCTTCCAAGCCAAAATAAGTAGGCAGTTAGGAGAAAAGCAAGAACCCCAAGAATAATGGTACTCATTAAAGGGTAAGTGCAAAACGCAGCACCTTCAGTCCTCTTCATAGCACTTGTGAAGTAATGCGGCAATGTCCGTCCAGTACTTTTAACGTTGCTTAAGCTTGGTCCAACTAGAATGATGATGAGCTGAAGTACAAAAACTGGGAAGCAGTAGAGAAGAATATAACCAATTGTTTTTCCATTCCAGTTTCTGCTTAAGATTCCTGACTCCATCTTCTGCAAAGGTGCCCGAAGGAGAAACACAAGAGTGAGGAACAAGCAAGGTTCTGCAAAACCAAGATTTGAGACGACATAACCTTCGCAAAAAGTTTCTTGCCATTTGTAACTAACGGAGCTCAACACTTTCCCTTTCTGTCTGAGCAAGCTTAAACGGACAATCTCACCAAAACCCCACACGATCGTGAACACGATGAATATGATCCGGATGACCCAAGGACCCGTAAAGTAACTGAGTTGGATGAAGTCCTGGCTACGAGTGCGAGACCTGAAGTAAAACGAGTAGATGGTGCATAGCAACCCCAGAAGAACCAAGAGAGCAACCAGACAAATGGTCACCACACCGAATGCTTCGGCAACAAATCTTGTCAGGTGCATCACCCGAAGCAAAGATTCCACGCATGCTCTCTGCCAGCATGGATGCACGAAACTTCTCTGATCGGACTACACTTCCTTCCACGATTAAACGGCAAAAGAAGCAGCCCCGGGCACAATGCTGGACGACACCACAGACCCCAATTCCACCACGGTCGAAACGACCGCACACGAACACCGCCCAAATCACGTCATTAATCCGTTCGAACCCCGGTTCACCACACAAACATTATCCCAAGAGGAACAGTGTTGATGCTCAGGTTCCAGATCTGCACACACGCAGCAAAATTCATCAGCCCGAATCCATCATCCAGGCATGCCAGCAGAGCAAAACACGACGATAACAACTACAGGCTTCTAACGACAATGTCCGGGCGATACAACCTCCCTCCTATTCGCGCAACATCAGCCAATCACAGAACCTTAACCCAAATCACAATTCGCGCAACATCAGTACATCACAACGACAGGCTC
Source organism: Eucalyptus rudis (assembly GCA_019915205.1). NCBI lineage: Eukaryota > Viridiplantae > Streptophyta > Magnoliopsida > Myrtales > Myrtaceae > Eucalyptus > Eucalyptus rudis. The sequence continues at coordinate 53,873 of JAHMTN010000612.1, forward strand.
CCAGCGACAATGTCCGGTGATACAACCTCGCAATCGCGCAACAACAGTACATCATAAAACCACAACCCAAATCAAAATCCAGACGCATACGGCATAAAAAAAAATCTGAAAAAATCTGCACCTAACCACGAAGGAACGCCACAACAACCGAACAAAACCCCCAAAAAAATCGAAAAAAAAAATCGAAAAAAAATCAAAAAAAAATCTGGAAAAAATCTTTAAAAGAGAAAAAGACAACGAAAAACCACGAGAGCGAGTCGACACCGGAAACAACGAACGAAAAAAACGCACGCAGCGACCGACGGAAGAGGCGGCGACGGAAGAGGCGGCGACGGAAAGCGGAGAAAGGCGGATCGATCGAGTCGAGAGAGCTCACAATGCAGAGGGCCTCGATCTGGCGGGCTCCGGCCGGCGAGGGGGCTCCGAATCGCGACCGAGCGGCGCTGCCGAAACCCTAAATCGCCGGTGCGCAGGGGACGAGAGGTAGAGAGAGAAAGAAGAGAGAGAGAACGAAGGACGATGGAATGGAAGCGAAGCGAAGGCAGAAGGAAGAAGAGCGAGAATGCACAGAGAGAGAAAGAAGAGAGAGAGAGAAGAGGGGGGAGTTAGAGGGGGAGAGGGGAATAGGTGAGTGGGACTTTGTTGGAGACAGGCTGTCTCCAGCTGTTCTGAGGACCCCCGAGCCTGCAGCCTCGGGTGTTGGGTTCGGGTGGTTCGGGGGGGTGGGGCCCGCGGCCCGATCCTACGTGGCGCTGGTGTGGCGGCGTTCGCGTTGAGTGGAGACACGAGAGCGAGGGAGGCGGGGATGTCTTTGGAGGATCGACTCATCGCATCCATTTTTTCTTTTTTATTACCCGAAAATGCATATTTTCATTAATGGGGCAATTAATGGCCCCGATAATATAACCACTCCATTAATTTGCAAGTGTGTATTTGTGTGTGTGTGTTTATATATATATATATATTTATTAATTTGGTGATTTTGGATTGTGAATAGAAACGGAAGCGGAGCAAGAACAATTAATATAAGTAATATGACAGCATGAATATGACAGAGAAAGGATATCGCCAAATCGGAGATAATAAATTCCTTAGCTTGCACTTTCAGCGGGCATGTTTATTTTGCATGGAGTTTGATAGCCAGTAAGCTGATAATACAATAGGTGATGTAAGAAAAATAATGGAGAAAATTACCAAAGCAGTGTGAAACTTATTATAATTTTTTCAATTCAGTCCTTTTTTTTTTTACAAATTCAATTTTAAAAATTTTGCATTTATATTAATTTAGTTTGTCCGATCAATTTTGGTTGACTCACACTGATGTTATGATATTTTAATATTTTTTCCTTTCTATTTTTTTCTTTTCTTCTTCCGCCAAAGGTTGGGCTGGGGAGCTTGACCTCACCAGCCATTGTGGAGGCTCGCCTTGCTAGCCTAGCCTCTAGTCGACAACCGGCCAAGAGAAGAAGGAAAGTGAAAAAAAATTAAATTAATTAAATCTTAAAAATTGACATGTCAGCGTCAATTGGACGTCCGGATGAACTGAATTGGCAAAAAAAAAAATGGAATTAAATTGAAAAAATTACAATAAGTTTAGGATTGTTTTGGTAATTTTCCCAAAATAATGAGATTCATCTCATATTTACATATTTTTTTTGGTAAAGAAAAGAGAAAGAAGTGAACCACCTAATATTTACATATTTATATAGTTTTTTTAGAAAAAATCGTGGAGAGCTGAACTTAACGAGTGGCAAAAAAAGTTGAACCCAATTTAATTTTGATGATTACAAAACTCACTCAAACATGCCAATGATTATTTGGAAATTAAATAGTTGAATTTAAGGTCTCTTATTTTTTTTTCTTTTTCTTTTTGAAGGATTTGGAAAGACTAAAAGGACTGTCCTGGCCTTGAAGAACAAAAGGCCTTGGTACGTAGCCAAGTAATGGCAAACGGACAAGCGTTTGTTGGACACCCGAGATTCCTCTAACTATCGAATTTCTAACATTTGTAACGGTGTCTAACGGCTAGCCGAGATTGTCTTTCTATACATAAGGTTGCCCATTGCCTTAAGAAATTCAAGAGCATTACATACTCAAAACGTACGATCTAAACTCTCAAAAAGATTGAAATTGTATAAAAAGCAAATTGCAAAAGAGTGCGCCCTATTAGGTCATTGTAATTTTTACTGAATTAAATCAAATTACTCTAAATATATTATTAATGATTTAATTAGCAATAAGATATCACGTATTTAACATGTATCTTAAAGTGGAACCTGTTCAATTGATGCTATAAGTTATACTAAAATTACTATAAATGTATTTTTTTTCTAGTTGCCATAATAAATATATGTTGTAATTCGTAACATATTCTATAACTGATTTAATTCAAATTTATTAAATGAAGTGAATTTTTTTCATGTAGTGAGATAATATATACTACAAATTGTAAATTGTAATGTTTAAACTAAACGTAGTTCTTAGTTAAGTGACACTTATTATTTAATAAATTAGGCTATACTCGAAATCCTACGTGTATAAATGAGGGCACGACATTGTAACTTTTATGAATTTTCTTGAATCCGCAGTTTTATTCTTATAAAATAAATTATAACATGTCAAAACATATTTAAGGATATTTCTATAAATATCTTTTTCTAAATTAAACTCAAATATCTTAATTATTTAAAAAAAAGTTGTATTACAAAAATTAAAACTCACTAACTTTGTCCTTATCCGAATTTTTAATATATTAAAGAAATGAATTTCTTTAGCACAATAATTTTCTATGGAGGTACTCAATCTAATCGCTCAAATAAAAAAAAAATTATGCATTAAATTAACAAAACTTTATTTATCAAGAACGTAGGTCGAGTAGCTTGTTCTATTCTTCTTTAGATTTCCAATTAGATATTTACTATTGTGATATTTTTTGTAAATGAAATGATATCATTAATGAATAGATTAAAAATTGTTCTCTCTTTATCTATTTTTTCAAATTTAAATTTTGAAATGAAGAAAAGAAAGATAAAAAGTTCTATTACAAAAAAAAAAAAAATTCGCATTGTTGTTGTGTTTCAAAAATTAAAGCTCACGGACTCTGTCCTTGCCCGTACTTTTTCTGGTTTTTTTTTTTTCAAAGTATGAAATAAAATCTTAATATATTTTCATTTTATCCACTTTTGAAATTTCAAACATAATAAGAGATAGAAATAAGGAGATAAGAAATCATTAAGTTGAAAGTTCATTGGTTGAATGTGACCCATGTTGTAAAACCATAACATGAATCAATGAAGTCCCACGCTAACAAGAGTGACTAATCTATCATTTATAACTTGAATTATAATAGAATCACATCGGAGTTTTGCCCTATAGATTTAAATGGACTATAAGTGTAGAACCACCCCCTCAAAGGGTTTCTATAAACCTCCGAGGATTAACTCTTCAAGGACCACAGTCGAAATGTCAATTCATAGTGGTCCAGCTCTCCCGTCCCATGTTTACATAACTCTTCAAGTGATATCGAGATTGCGGACCACGTCCATAGGAGAGGCTAAGGACACGAAGTTTTGAGCACGCTTCTGAATGCTCCTGTTGAGTGGCACGCTCCCGGGGTTCATCATGTCATTTAAGTACAACATCGCAATAAATTATGCGTAATTGAAGCTCGGATGTCATGCCCCCCGAGAGCATTCACTGAACTTGACGTTAACCTCGAGCTGTGAAACGTCCCTATTCAAGCTCCATCGTCAACTTCGAAAAGCAAATTTTTGCTCTCGGGACCTTTTGTTTTCGTCAGTTTACATCCTTGCCCCATTGTTACGGGCTTTGCAACTCTCTTTAGATATTCCTAATTGGAAGGCTTGTGCAGCAAATGGGCTTCTTCGGTTAGTAAATATGATTTATGGCCAACATTAGCCTCGATGCATGCAAAGTTACGGAGGTTACAGGTCCCTTGACATTGTAGAAGCAAGCAAAGAAATTGGAACAAAGTTATGATTATGAAGGAAGATGAAGATGGAAGTGGAAGAAAAGATGTAGAGAGGAGAAAGTGGGAGGTAGGGTTGCCAAATGGGTGGTTTGGGTCAGGCTAGTTTGAGTGAAAAATGATTCGATCTAAATTAATTTATTCATATGTTATACAAATTTAATGACTCGTTAACGGCACAACTTGACTCGACTTATTTACTTATATATTTTATATTTAATCCAACAAATGAAATTCAGTATTTATCAAGTTAACCCATTTTAAGCTCTTCTGGCATATATGTCCTTTAGATAAAATCGTTATTTAGACTATAAGATGATAAAGAATTGTCTTTCAACATTGCATAGATTTTTCAATTTTTGTATTGATTCTCAATGAAAAATAAGAGAAAGTTAATACGTGATAGTGAATTTATAAAATTACAGCAATAAATAATGTGGAAGAATTGAAATTTCAATTAAATTGAATGTAAGATATTGAAGAAGATAATTTATGTTGACTATGAATTGCACCGACAAGATTTAAGATAAAAATATTATGGAAAGATAACAATGCCAAATGCAACCAAGGAAATATATACTCAATAACTAGCAAGCAAAACTTGCAAGATTAATAGAATTTAAAAAATGGGTAGTGGAACTTATTCAATTAATGCTTTGAGCTATAAATAATCTATTAATAAATGTAATTATCTCTATTCCATTATGATAAATATGTATTTTAACATTTTGTAAACTAATTTGACTCATTATATTAAAATAAAGTGAAATTGTCCATGCGATGAAATAATAAATACTCCAAATTATAAACAGTAATGTCTAAACAATATTTTTTTAACTAAGTGAACGTATTATGCAATAAAACAGGCGATACCTAAAATCCTGTATTTTAAATGAGGGCACAAAATTGTAAATTAAATGGACTTTCCTTAAATTCACAATTTCATTGTTTTCAGAATAAGTTATACCATTGTAAAATATACTTGAAAATACTCTCTATTTATTTATTTCTCAAATTTAAACTCAAATACTTGAATTGTTGAAGAAAAGACAAAAAAGCTGAATTACAAAAACTGAAGCTCGTGAAATTTGTCCTTATCCAAATTTTTTTAAAATTAAACAAAATGAATTTTGCTAGCCCACTAATATTTATTTTGATGTACGGAATCTAATTATTTGAATAAAACGAGTAATGATTTAAATCAACGATACTTTATTCGTCAAGAACACATGTCCGTAATTTGTGCTAATTTTCTTTAGATTTATATTGACAGGTTATCTGTACGGTCACTATTGTGATATTTTCAAAGGTGAACCATATCATCTATGAATAAACTAGAGATTATTATTTCTTTATCTATTTAAATTGTAGATTAAAAAAGACGAGTTACGTTACAAAAGTATTTTTGCTTGGTAATTGTGTTTCGAAAATTTAAGTTCATGGACTCTATCCTTGTCCATACTTTTTTCTAATTTATCCCTTTATTTCAAGTTTATATTCAGGTACGACAAAAAAATATCGATATACTTTCATTTTTACTAATATTTTGAAATTTAAACATAATAAGATATAGAAATTGAGCAATAAGAATTCATTAACCCAAAAAACTTATTCCTTGAATATGCCCCACGTGGGGAATCATACCACATGTCTTGCTACACAACATCGGCATGGGCAAAAGTGAAGTGTCAAGTGGCGTACACGAATATAGATAACAAAATCACATAGAATCTATTTACCAGATAGTGTTTTACCGACATCGACTTCTACAAATCTCCGGAGAATAATTCTTCGGGGATTGCGATGTCGAATTATCTACGTGCAAAGACATATGTCAATTTATGGTGGTCCGACCCTTTGGTTCAAGAGCCTTCATTGAACTTGACGTGACCTTGGGCCATAAAACGTCCCTGTTCAAGCTCCATTGTCAATTTCATTTAGCAAAATTGGCACTTTGGTCCTTGATTTAAGAAATTTCCGGGATCATTTCAATTTACATCTTTGCCTAATTTAATTTGATCTTAAGCATATTATAATTTATATGTGTGAGAGCTTATGTCAAATCAGTAAATAAATAAATCCCGGTCTCCCTTCTTCTTTTTTCTTCTTTTTTTTTCGCGGGGGATTTATAGGCTATAGCTATCTTTGCTACATGGGCCTGGGCTTTCTCCAATCAATGATGATTTGTGGGCCGGTTGAAAACGAGCTCCCAAGTTGCATCCAGTTAGGCACCCAATTACGTGCTGTCAAAGAAGAGATCGGATATCTGACCTAAAAAAAAGAAAAAAAAAGATCGGATATCGAATTTTAATTATTGATGACATATGATTAAAGGGTATTTTGATTATACAATAAGCGGATATCCAAATTAAAAGCTATCTTTATATAATATAAATAAATAGATAAAAAGTCCATTTGAAGATGACACCTTAGCTATTTACCTGCATTATTATATAAATTGGGAATTTTGATTAATTGCACCCAAAAATTCGAAAAAAAATATACGGAAATATTTATTTTTTAATTCAAACCATGCTTTTAATTTTTCAGCTCATTATTGGTATTTTCTTCTCGAATTTCTTTTTATCAGAATGGATTTCATATGTTACCAGGATAGATCAAGTGCGGTTTGACGCTTGTCATTTTTCTCTGGTTTAAAATGCCACTATTTATTATTCAAAATTACAACTATACCCTCAAGGGAGAAACAAATCCTCCAGCTTGAGCTGCTTTTTATTAATTATATAATTTAGTATTTGTTGTCGTAAGTCAATATTAAAAGATTTCCGCATAATTTTGATCGTCCAAGTAAAAAAACAAATAGTCGAGAAATATTGTTATTAATATTAGACTTCACCTATATTCTTGTATTAATCAAATTGTATATCGTATAAATGAAAAGCATGCACGGATGTATTTAATTAGTTAGCTAAATTACTCCACCTCCTTGGGCACTGAAG